>CM056052.1:480786789-481069289 GCA_029574335.1 Rana kukunoris
TCATCCAATCATGTGCAAGCAAAAATGTTTTCATTTGTTTATTTTCCTTGCATGTGATTGGGTATTGTTTTCAAAATGAAGCTTTATCTTATTTACTAAGCTCTGGCGCAATTGCACTTGCAAAGTACACAGTCTATTGCTTGACAATCTCGGCAAAATCGCACCACCTTGGAGTGCCTTTAAGAAACAATGGCATCATAAACGCGTCCCGTGTTTTGCCACAATTCTGCAAAAGTGGGCAGGATTGCGTGATTCCAGTACGTGGATGGAGCCTAAGGGGTTAATATACTAAAGGCAAATAGACTGTACACTTTGCCAGTGCAGTTGCTCCAGAGTTCAGTAAACAAGTGGGAGCTCTGCTGACTCCCATCAGCCAATCATGTGCAAGCAAAAGTGTTGTTTTTATTTTCCTTGCAAGTGATTGGATATTGTTTTATTGTTTTTAAAGCGGAGGTTTACCCTAAATATACTCTTTCCCATGTGATCCAGCATACTGGCGTCAGCGCCAGTATGCTGTTTTTTTTTTTTTAAATGCCCCACTTACTGTGTAATCCTTAATTTTGATTTATTTCCCCCGCGGTGGATGACGCCTGTATAGCCCGTCACGGCTTCCGAAAATATCCGATTTAGGACTCGGGTATTTCCGGCGCTATGCGGCACAGACCTAGGAGCTGACTGTGCAGGCGCCATATTTCTCCGAGTCCTATTTTGGCTTTTTTGGGAGGGCGTGAAGCGCCATAGCCATAGGACTCGGAGAAATACGGCGCCTGCGCAGTCAGCTCCTAGGTCTGTGCGCAGGCGCTGCATAGTGCCGGAAATACGCAAGTCCTAAATCGGGTATTTTCGGAAGCCGTGACGCGCTATACAGGCGCCATCCACCGCAGGGGAAATAAATCAAAATTAAGGATTACACAGTAAGTGGGGCATTTAAAAAAAAAAAAAAACAGCATACTGGCGCTGATGCCAGTATGCTGGATCACATGGGAAAGAGTATATTTAGGGTGAACCACCTCTTTAAAGTGAAGCTTCACCTACTAAGCTCAGGAGCAATTGCACTTACAAACTACACAGTCTGTTTGCCTTTAGTAAATCAATCCCAAAGAAAATAGTTGTCGTGTTCGCCCCAGATTGCAGTGTTTCTCTGCGCTCCAGAGCTGTGCGATATTAGGGTTGTTTCACCCCACGTGTACTTCAGTGCATTTTCCTCTAAATTTATTGTTGTGGATGGGAGGAGAGTTGCGCTGCAAGGCGTTTTGAGACGTTTGCACACGTTTCTGTGTGTTGCAAATATGGTGCAAAAAATTGCTCAGCTATGGAACGCAGAGAAACAATATTTTCATGTGAACATGAAACATTTGCCTTTATCAGACTTCTACGTTGTTTATTTTTTTAAATTACATTTTATTGTGAGAATGTAATTAAAAACAGGCCGGCAAGTTAAATCAAGAAAGACAATATACAGCATGTCACTTTCTTTTTATCTGTTGATCCTGCCAGTAACACACTTCCTATCTGTGATAATGCTGACTCACTGCACTATATCTATGGAGGAGTAGTCTTCTCAGTCTAGGTTGCTTTCCTGATTTAGACTACAAATATCTCCCCTCGCATTATCTCTGTTTCAAATGAAGGTGGTGTTTTGTAGTCCACAGGTCACTGGGAAAACTGATGACATTGTTTTAAATATTAGTTCAGTGCACAGGAAGTTAGATGGATGCTTCTGGGCTTCCTAAAAATGTTCTTACCTTGGGAAATAAAATCGAATGCAGCTACCACATTACATTGGAGGACTCACAAACTGCAATATATACGATGATTGTTCTTAGGTTTAGATATGCTTTAACAGTATAATTACTCAATAAATATATATATATATAGAAAGCAGGGTTCTTACAGTGATAGATATATAAATACATCTATATTAGGAAACTGTTGACAACATTCTAGGGTATTAACAATCAGGGTAAAGTGTACCTTTAGCATATATTATTTTTTTGTTTTTGCTTTTGTTTCTTTGTTTCACTTCCTGTCATGGTGACATGACAGGAAGTGAGAGGTGGGAAGAGATTCCCTCTTGGACAGTTGTCACTGGGACAGGTTTCTCCCATCTTCTGTTCTAGTGACACTTGTAAACTTCTGGATTTCAAATCACTTTCTGTGATGGTCACAACCTCCATGCCTTACCGCTGGGAACGTAGAGAGAAATAAAAACTTTGTTAGGGCGTCTAACCATTTCCTATTTTTTTTTCAAAAATGGAAAACAAAATGTATTTACAATGCACAAACTTTAATGTATGTGCTTGTATTTTGTGTGAAATTAAAGAATTGTTATATTTTAGTGTTTTCGATTTTACGTCAATAAATGGGAACGTTTTAGGTATGTATAATGAAGGTGATTTAATTGAAGGAAAAAAAGCAATCCCAGCTAAAAACAGGCAGTCAGAGTAAAACAATGTAGACACCCTACTCTACTCTAAAGGGTTGGTGTACTAAAACCGGAGAGTGCAAAATCTGGTGTAGCCGTGCATTGTAGCCAATCTAACATCAGCTTTTTCAATTAAGTTTTGACAAAAAAAAAAAAAATGGAAGCAGATTTTGCACTCTCCAGTTTTAGTAGATCTGTATCTTATTCCTAAAAAGTATCTTTTGTTACACTGGAAATTGTTTTAGTTCCCCAGACTAATGAATGCCTGTTGATTCCAAGCAGCCAATCAGGTTAAGGGGATATTTGAAAATGTTGGATTTCCCACGCACTTGATTGGCTGTTTGAAATAAGCACACGTTTGATGGTCTGGTAACTGTCTGGTAAGTGAACCAGTAAATTGTATAGTGGTTCTCCAAACAAGGAGAAGATGCTTGGTGATGATGTTGTGATTACCATGGCTGATTTACTAAGAAGTGAAAAAATCATGTGAATATTCCATTTAATTATCCAGTCATATGAAAAACTTCTGAACTTGATAGAGTATATACAGTCATATGAAATTAGCTTTTTTTTTTACATAATTAGATAAATCAAGTTAATACTCACAATTTTTTTCCAATGAGGATTCTCAACTTTTTTAGTGAATCAGCCTGATTGTGTTATCTTTTGGCTTCACTGTTTGATAATTTACAGCAGGGGCAGACGACCTCGGCTTTCCAGCTGTTGTCAAGCTACAAGTCCCCTGAGGAACTGCAGGACTGACAAACACAGGCATTGCTCCTAGAGGCAGATGCATGATGGGATTTGTAGTTTCACCACAACTGAAGTGCTGAGGTTGGCTACCCCTGCTTTAAAACATTCTAGATAAGAGAGTCCGTAGGCTTTATTTTAGTGTCTGCTTTAAATAATAATACACATGCTGAGTTTCTTGGTTACCGTTTGCTGTGATAATGGAGAGTATGATAAAGATGGGAAACATGTTAAATGTCTGGAGCCTTTTGAAGAAATATGAGTTAATACGGTGGGGTTTATTTACTAAAGCTGGAGAGTGCAAAATCTGGCTCAGCTTTGCATAGAAATCAATCAGCTTCCAGGTTTTTTGTCAAAGCTTAATTGATCAAGCTGAAGTTAGAAGCTGATTGGCTACCATCCACAGCTTCACTATAGTTTGCACTGTCCACTTTTAGTAAATTAACCCCATTGTGTTACTGAGTTATTATTATTCAGAATTTATATAGCGCAAACAGTTTGTGCAGTCCTTTTTGGCAGTTGATTTCATAATGTTGTTGTCATAACTCAGCTTGTATTGGAGGATAACGTATTTTCCCAGATTTAGGTAAAGTTCTGTCTTGCATTGATATCAGTTGTGTGACATGTTGTTGATTTCAAGCGTTATAGTACTGGCAATGTAATCGGCCATAAAAACACTGAAGTGGTCTGTTTATTAAAGAAGCCTAACCTGCTTTAAAAGGGTTACATGTGTAACTTTTATTGACAACTGGTGATCATAAATAGCTTTGTTTGCATTGTTTTGAACTTTTAAGAATACATTTCTCATGAATTGTTTCCACCTGAACTTTTTTAGATGTATGTTGGTCAGTAACTGACTTTTGCTGAAACAATTGTTACAATGTTATTGAAGATTTGCCACAAATGTTCAGAGATGTTACTCCTTTAGATTTACAAAATCTGGTGCCATGTCAGTCATAGTTTAAAAATAGGCATGATTAATGTGTTGCAGATAGCATTTAGGGTGTAATCAGAAAAGCTCCTGGGAATTCCATGTTGGCTACACAATGCACAGCCAGACACAACGCTTTACACCGTCTTCATCCCTTTAAGGCAAATTGTGCTGAAACAACTTAAATCCCAGGACTCCAGGCTAGCCTAGGTAGTATAGGGTTAACTGGTTTATGTAGACTTTGATTTGAGGTGTGATCAGATGCTTTTCACAGATCACAAGGTTGTTTTATCAAGATACAGATTCACAGCCATGCTATGGAAATACTTTAAAAACTTTTGAAGACATATGCCTTTTGAAAAATAGAAAAGCAAGTAAGCGCTTTCATTATGTTTTGTATGCCCATCACAAAAATTACATAAATATATGAATAAATAATAATTGATCGGAGACGTATGTTTTCAATTATAGTTCCTTAGATAAGTTCAGGTCTTGTTTGTCCCTGGCATATGTAAAGAGGTGATGCGTAGCATTGATCAGGCCTTGTTCACGTCACACACTCACACACACAGCTTTGTATCCTAGGGAACCCATAGTGAAACACAGGTCATGGCTGCCGAGTTCAAAATTGCAATCCAACAAGTCTAGCTAGAAATTGAGTTTCTTAAAGCTCTGGAGTGCTGGGCACATAAAGCTATTTGAGCAAATTACAAGAATAGCTCAGGGGCACAAATGAAATCAACGCTTTAATTGCCTCCAAAATGAAGATTTATACCCCATTTCCCCAAGAAATCATTATTTTCTTTGAGAAAGCGACCCACCAAGCATGAGTATAACATATTTTGAAGATCAATTAGAAAATCTAACTGATTTAGAAAATTTGCAGTTTAAAGAATTTGCTATATTTAAAAAAAAAAAAAACTTTTGGCCTAAGAATATTTGACTTTAAGTACATAGGTTAGTTAGCTTTACCCTTTACTATCTCATGGCTTTAGCTTATCAACATTGCATGATATGTATTTCTTGCATGCATTTGCTGCCTTACTATACGGCTTTGTAATGGGCCAGCCAGCCTAATGCTTAAATGTGCATCACTGTAATCTAATACATTGCATTATGTAAAGCAGATTGTAACAGATTGTAACAATGTAGCTTTAAATGAATTGTTCCATTAGTAATAATCCCACTGCTATATGCTTACATTCTAGTGTTTATGTTATGGAAGTTTCTGAGAATTTATTACATTTAGTCATTAAGGCAAAAAGTATTAGCGACATAAAAATTGCAGTTACCCAAAGCAACCAATCAGAATGAATTTTTGATATAAGTGCAGTAAATAGAAACTGATTGGGTATTATGGTTTACTGTATCTTACAAATACCCTTTTCACCATCCTTTCTGAATACTCTAGTTGTTGGCTTATTTAAGCAACCTCTTCTGAACAGGCCAGTTAGTGGCTTATTTAATAAGGCAGTGGAAGGAGCAGTGATGGGCCTTTACCTGTACTAACAAAGCTAATTTTAAGACTTTTTTTTTGTAGAGAGTAATCAGAAAAATAAGAGTTGAGAGTTTATTGGTTGCCACAGATTGATGCATTTTGCCTATAGGTTTTCTTGTATTAAAGTTATTCTGATTTATTTTAATTTCACAATTCTACAAAGGTCATCACTGATTCTAGTTTTTTTGTGTAGTTTGGAGAATTCAGGAAGTTTATCATTTCATTATCATACAATTCTTTGAAAATATATAGTGCACAGAAACAGGGACATGTTGAAGTGAATAGAAACAAGATAACCACAGCAATAGCCCTACCCATGAAAAAGTTTGCTGTAGACTTAAGAGCAAAAAAAATTAAAGTTAGCATTTTCTTGTGAATGTTGCAGATCCAGTTCTAACTTTTCTGCTGTCTGCTTGCTGAAAAACACAGATACCCTTCAGGTGTTTTGCGACCTGGAGTGGTTAGTTGCCTGTTTAACTTGTTATGTTGCAATGCATGGTGAGGAGGTGAAGGGCTTTTACCAGAGTCTGTTCTTCATCGCAACAATCTAGTGTTTCCTGTCCAGCAGCTGACCTCACAGTTCAGATCCCTTACCTCAGGAGGAGCTCTAGCACTATGTTTTATAATTATTTTGCATAGATTTTGTTTTGTTCGGTATGTTGTAATATGTTGCAGCTAAGTTAGTTGACATTTCTTCAATATTTGTAGGCAAATTCGTGGTCAGTAGACATTTGCCAGCCCAAGAGAAAACTGCCATTTTGTTTACTGACTCAACAATTTTAAGAATATTGCTTATTGATGCACATACAAGTGGGTCTTAGTATATGATGAAAAGTTGGCTGAGTAGCAAAAGCGCATTACAAATGTTTCTGAATACAGAAGGTTACTAGGAATCTGTTGGATGGACACTGTTGAGTGTCTTCATTTGGAGGGGCAAACTCCAGGTCTGTGAACGGATCCTTCCTTTTATGACTTTGTGAGTCAGTGACCCAGAATGAGCATGGTAACAGTATGTGATTTAACACATGGTGTGCACATGCTTGTTCTAGGTCTATGACTCACCAAGTAGGGAAGCCAGCATCGAGGTGATAGCTTTGGAGCATGTACCTTCAAAAAACAAGTCATCAATGGCAGCTCCATATTTCTATCCTGACAGACTTTTTATTTTTATTTTTTTAATGGGAACCTTTGAGTTGTACAATCTCTGGGCTGCTCTGTTTAGTTTAAAAAATGAAGCAAGTTTTAAGCACCAGAGTGTCACGTTGTCACAGTTAAAGCAGAAAGTTTGGACTTATCATTCAACTGAAAAGCCAGGCGTTTTTTATCCTCAGTTTATGCTTTAACTGATAAATGATCTTACTTAAATGCTACAGCAAGGGTTAAAAAAAAGGAAAACTTAAAGTGAGCAGTGAATTCACCCACAACCTTTTTGCCTTTTTTTCTCATTGCCTGTTTTTGTGTGTTGACTGTCTTTCAAAGGAACATCTCATTTATGGTAATAGATTTTTTATAGATAAGGGCTTTGGCAACCAGCTGTCCATTCCAAAGAAGTCCAGACTTTGCAGGAGTGTAGCTGGATTATTAGAAACACTAAGGAATCAGAGTAACAAATAGTACCACATTTCAGACCCTTTTAAGCATTATTTTACTTAAAGCTGAGTTACAGGATTTAAAAAAAAAAACAGTGGGGCCCTCTGCACTGCAAGGGTTAACTGCTTGTTAAATCTAGGGCTAGAAGAATAAGATGTAATGCCATTTTCCTCTCTCTGGCAAGCTTCCTTCTCTCCATCACTCTGGGTTGTGAGCGAACCCATGACATCCCCATGTACAATGCAGGAAAACTGGTCCTGCATCGTATGTGATGACATCAGCATACCTTTTGAAGCAGCAAAGAGAAGGGCCTTGGGGGACCAGTCATACCGTGTGGTGGAAGTCTTCTGGATTGAAGGATAAGAAAATTATTCTCCACCTAGACCTAAAAAGCATTAACATCCGCTGACACCCAATCTCATCGGTCCCCGCTATGGTCCGATTCTGCAGACGGAGGAAAATCCTATTTTTCCATCCGTCTGCAGATCGGGTGAACGCGGACAGACGGTCCGTGTTCATCCAATCCCCTGATCCCCCTATAGAGGAAATCTGACAGGGTTGTCCCTGCACAGTGTGTTGGGACTATCCTGTCATCTGCCGGCTCAGCGGGGATCAACGGAGCGATCCCCGCTGACCATGCGGATATTTAAGGAATGGATCCTCACGGGATCTGTAAGTGTGAAACGGCCCTTACACTCTGTTTTGCATTTCCATCTTTCATAGATATATTGGGGTCCATTTACTAAAACTGAAAGTGTAAAATCTGGTGCAGCTGTGCATGGTAGCCAATCAGCTTCTAACGTCAGCTTGTTCAGTTAAGCTTTGACAAAATAAATGTAAACTGGATTGGTTTCTATTCAGAGCTGCACCAGATTTTGCTCTCTTCAGGTTTAGTTAATCAACCCCATAGTCTTACATTTAGAATCTGCTTCATCATTGATTTTATTAGCCCTAATAATATGACGAATGTATGTATTAATTAGTATAACTAGATCTGTAAAACCTAAATAGCTGTTGGCACTATATGATATGTATCAGCTTGTGGTGTTATAGCATTGATTTAAGGCAAATCTGTCACACTGGAAACAAGATTGCAGTGCTGACTGAGGTACTTCAGAAATGACTTCTCCTTTCTGAATTCATGTTGTTATTGCTGAGCAATCAGCAGTGAAAACAATCAGCACCGTGAGGTTGATTTACTAAAACTGGAGAGTGCAAAATCTGGTGCAGCTGTGCATGGTAGACAATCAGCTTCTAACTTCGGCTTATTCAATTAGGATTTGACAATAAAATCTGGAAACTGATTGGTAATTTGGCAGATTTGCACCAGATTTAGGACCCTTAAGTTTTAGTAAATCAACCCCTGTGTCTTTAGTGCATTTCGTATTACATGCTACTTTAAAATAAACACTAAAAAACCTAGACAAAACAGTTGCTTTATCTAATTAGTAATCTGCTGCTTGTTCATTGGTGGTAGATTATCATTATTTGTGGCAATTTATGTATTTGTAGAGGATTTGACATCAGAGTGAAGTATGTATTTGTTTTTTTGCTCTAATTTATTAAATGTTACATAGTTGACTTTTGTGAATTTATAAAATATAACCCCTGCTTGTTCTAAAATTGTGGATTGACCCCATTGCTGTGTTGATGTGTGACAGAATACAAACAGACAAGGAACAGCGGGAAAAATACATGCAGTGAATTTTTTTGAAGAGGCCGTGTGTCAAATATGCAGTAAATAATTTACTGCTCAGGCCCACACAATGAGGTTCAAAGCAAAAAAGTTTGCTACACCATCACACTTTTACTCATGTATCCCGATCATTAAGTGATAATGAAAAATAAAACCATAGATCTCTTCTCTATAGGGCAGTTTGATTCGTTTTCCCACTTTCAAGCTTTTTCATATGTTTCTGTGCAAATTCCAAAACAGATCAAGTTTCTTTAGCCCTCTGGCTACAGAGGAGTTAATTTGCCTCTTTCTTGGGTTACAGATCTATTTGCACATTTAAAATACTGAAGATACACCACAGTAACATAAATATTCTGCCAAAGTATAGCAGTGATATGTAGGATAGTGTTGATTTGGCTGAATTATAAAAAAATAAATTTGGGGAAACTTTTGTGATTTTATCATTTTGGAGCTGCAGGGAAAAAATACATATCAGCAAAATAAATAAATAAACAAAATAAAAGTGCATGTTTTCCATACATTTGTGGCAGCATATTTTGCCTGGAGAACAATAATTTTCTATTGTGTCCCATTCTACTCTGCAGCTCTCTCTCATTTTTTAGCCCTTTCAGTGTACTCAGCACTTTACAACATTAATATACAAATGCAGGAAAAAGCATAACTACACAAATGTAGATGTCATTACATGCATTAGAAATTCTAATCTCAAGTATAATTTATTTTCAATATTTTATTTATGTTTACAAACTTGTATTGAGTAGAAAAGTGGAACAGGTAGAAATTCCAGCATACAGCAAATATATCCAAAACATTTGGTAAAAGAAACAACCAGACTTTGATCCTATCCCTGTTCAGTCTACTTACACCTTTAAAGATTTAATAAATCTATTGTACTTTACCTTTTAAATATTGGATGCTTTGTATAGAATGTGCTGCCTTTGTTAACTTTAATGAACACAGACCGTTTAATATTTACAATATTAACCACTTGCCCACCGGGCTTGTTTTTCAGATTCGGTGTTTACGAGACTAAAACAGTTTTTTTTGCTAGAAAATTACTTAAACCCCCCAAACATTATATATTTTTTTTTCTAACACCCTAGAGAATAAAATGGCAGTCATTGCAATACTTTTTGTCACACCGTATTTGCGCAGCGGTTTGAAAAAAAAACACTTTTTTGAATAAAAAAATAAGACAACAATAAATTTGGCCCAATTTTTTTATATATTGTGATAGATAATGTTACACCGAGTAAAATGATACCCAACATGTCACACTTGAAAATTGCGCCCGCTCGTGGCATGGCGTCAAACTTTTATCCTTAAAAATCTTGATAGGCAACGTTTAAAAAATTCTACAGGTTGCATTTTTTGAGATACAGAGGAGGTCTAGGGCTAGAATTATTGCTCTCGCTCTAACGATCGCGGCGATACCTCACTTGTGTGGTTTGAACACCGTTTTCATATGCGGGCGCTACTCGCGTATGCGTTCGCTTCTGTGCGCGAGCTCGTCGGGACGAGGCGTTTTACATTTTTTTTTTTTGTTTTCTTATTTATTTTTAATTAGTTTATAATTTTATACATCGAAATAAATTAAAAAAAAAAATTATCACTTTTATTCCTATTACAAGGAATGTAAACATCCCTTGTAATAGAAAAAAGCATGACAGGTCCTCTTAAATATGAGATCTGGGGTCAAAAAGACCTCAGATCTCATATTTAGGCTTAAATGCAAAAAAAGAAAAAAAAAAAATGTCATTTTTCAAATTTCAGAAAAAAAAATTTTTCTTTAAGACGCTGGGCGGGACTGACGTCACTTCCGCCCAGCAGAGCTGTGGGGGACGGGTGGGGGCGATTTTTCCCTCACTCGTATCCCAACACAGCCAGCAAGAGGACCCGATCGCCTCCGCCGTTACCGACGGCTCCGGTAAGCGGCGGAGAGCGCGGGAGAGCGGCGGGAGGGGGGGGGCCTCTCCCGCCACCGATAATGGCGATCTTGCGGCGAATCCGCCGCTGGGACCGCCATTATCGTGTACAGCACTGCCCACGGAAAAGATGGATATCTCGGTTGTGGCAGCAGCTGCTGCCGTTACCGAGATATCCATCTTTAAAGTCATGACGTCTTTTTACTATGACACCGTGGGCAAGTGGTTAAAAGTCCATGTAATTATGATTAAGGAAATAATAAATATTATACAAAAGATTTATTTTGATGTATTTTATAAAATTAGATTTATTTTAGCTTCAAGACTATAAAGAAACTGTAACTTTTCAGTCCTTATCATCAATATACCCGATTCTTTTTAGAGCCATAGGTTCCCACAGTGAAAGAGCAGTAAAGTTAGTTACAGTTTATAGATGACAGTGAAAGATAGAAGATGAGAGATACTGTGTAAACACAGCAACTGCAGCAAATACATAAAACTCAAAAATAAACTTTCAGTTGCAAAAAGAAGCATGTTTTCTGAACATAAAATTTGATATTACTATAGAATTCTGTTATTTATAGTTTGTATAGTCAAGGAAGTAGTAAGTAAATAGAGCAATTCCCTTATACATTAGTGACAGCTTCGTACTGGTGTTTTGTAGGAACAAGGAGGTCATTTAAAGGGAATCTGTCACATGTGTCTGTACAGTGTTATCCAACAGATTAAAATATTGCAGGGATTGATTTGTTTTTAAAGCCATGCTCCCATTGCTAAGTGATCAACTTAAAAAAAATCAGCAGTTTTGCCATTTTCTGTTTACTTCTCTAATGCTAAGTGCCATAGAGAAGGAAAGTAACGAAACTGCTCTGTGCTTGGACACTGCGGGTAATTATTCAAAATGTCTGCCTCCAGAATGACAGGTTCCCTTTGATGAAGGAGATTGCTTTTACACTCTTAGCAATTTGCACCTTAGATTTGTTAATGGAAAATTGTACAGCCTTTTTAGTAAATGATTTCTTAACTTGTGAATAATCAATTTTACAGTTCAATATTTCTAAACACCTAAATATTAAAAATAACCTTGTCTGACAAATGTGAATATTCACAAAGTCTGCGCAAATCATAATATAATTATCAGACCTGCGCCAAGGCTAAATACGGAAGCATTTCTAGAGAAAAAAATAAATAAAGCAGGCAGCCAGCCAAATTCCTAAAGGAAAATGCCTTAAATGAACAAGCGATTATGATTTCCATAAAAATAAATGATTATTAACATTATTTGACTCGAGTGTCGGGGAAACGGATGATAGACAGAAAACTGATCATAGATTTTAGTAACGTCGACTGTGTATTTATAAGTACTTCCTAGCAGCTTTCTTGACTCTGAAAGCCATAAATGACAGTACTGAAACTATTATAGAGAATCATAATAATTTCAGAGTAGGTTTAAGGGCTGACAGTAAGTAATATTATTGTTTTTTTTTTTTTAATAAGGAATATGCCATAGTTGACAGGTCTCGAGGTATTACACAGGTATGTGCTTTTGGAAGGCATGCGTTTTAACACAGGCATTTTTCCAGTCCATTTTTATGTATATCTTGTGCATTTTAAATGCGGTTTCTTTGCGTTTGTCACATAAGAAAACACCCTTTGGCAGCAAGCTTAATTTTCCACAGTGCATTCGTCACCTATTTCCACAGACTTCTTTTAAACATATCTCCTACCTACACTGACTCAGGCCTAGTCCTTAGGGAAAAATATTCACAGCAAACCAATATATATTTAAAATGTGCATTTTCATGTGTGCTCTATCACATAAAACAACATTGGACTTTTTTTAGTAGTGCTATTGTACAGTCACATACATACAAAGACACTGGTACTCTAGCAGTATGTATGTATCCTTCATCTGTCTAGTTTGAAAACTAAATTTCATAACTTCTTAAAGTGAAAAGCAGATCTTCAACAGGAAAAAAACAAAACAAATGAAAACATATGCTGTGAACAGCTATCACCGGATTGCAAAATATGTCCAGAATGTAGACTGAGGGAGTCTAGCTAACTTTGGTCTTATCTTTTTAAATTGGGTATGTTACCTCCTTTTTTTTCTTAACATAAAGATAATCAGATTTCCTGTTTAATTTCCCAATAAAATGAAGAAGAAATCCCATTGGTGACTATGAGCAGCTGCTATTCTTTTCCCTAGATTTCATCGCCCTATTTTTAAAATTTTAGCCGCTATGATCTCTACGACATAAGGCAGAGATTTGAGTGTTATTTGCAGTAATTGGACAGTACATGGGCTACTATCACAAGAAAAAAAAAAGGAAATCTCATTTGGGCTGGTGACATAGATTGCAACATGCTGGAAAATTTCTGTTGTGTATACATCAGATTGTTGTAAAAAGTAGTACAGTACTTGAAAAAAAAGGCTTGTTCGAGAGAAAAGTAGAGCTTGTTGGCACTAAGGTTGGCCATACTCGCTACACTTTTGGATGGATAATAATGGATTTGATGGATAATTTTGATGGATGGACTGGGTCATTTAGGTAGGCTCTGGGCTACTGATAGAAATCATGGGGCCCCTTACAGCCTACCTGACGTGACCCCTCCTCCAAAAATATCGAATTATATTTTTGCTAAAATGCAACGCACGTGATGCTATGCTTTGCAGCCATGACAGAAATTAGAAGAAGACCCATCCAAGTGAACAGCGGCACAGAGACAATGTCATTATCTGGCAGATGAGTGAAGGGGTCACAGATACTATAACCTATCCCCCTGCATTGCAGCCAGAGGAAGAAAATAAATATAGAAACCGGCAGCACTGCACAAGTGTCAGCAATAAGGTAGTACTGCTGGCCCTCCTGCTCAGCATGTCCCCAGACCCCCCTTTTGAATTGACGAGATCTTGGCCCAGTACAGGGGGGCCAGCTGTACTGCCTTATCAGCGGCCCTGTAAAAGGTTATTGGTAAATTTGGGCCATTTTGCATAGATTGCACAGTTTGTAATGTTTATGACCAAGTGATTTTCCATTTTTTAAGAGTGAACATATATAGCATGTTCCCACCACTGTGCTTAAAAAAACAAATGCAGCTTTAATAGCCATGTAACCCTAACCCTAACATATCCACAGATTTAAATACTAATTCAAAAGGGGGAAAAGGGTACCTCTTGAAAGGTGTGGTAAATGCTCAGATGAGTCCTCTTTATAGAAGAATTCATTAATTTTCCCCCTGCTAAGTAATATAGCCAGCGATGAGCTTCCAGTGCTAGAACTATGAGAGCTGTAGCCCTCAAACAGTGAAGTGATCCTGCTATTTACCCTCTTTTTCCTATCCTCCTGTTAATTCACAGAAAGCATATACATAAAGATCTATGAATGGACAAGAGAAGAGGAATACCAAATCAGGGCTCAAGTCCTGCGGGAACACGTGGTTCCTGCACTTTTTTTCGCTTCTTGTATATGGATTCATCAGGTAGTCTGCGGGTATTCAGTTACTTCCTCGATGCTGCAATGTCTTCTGGGAGCTTTTGTCATTGTTCCCAGGAAAGAACTTGCTTATGGTTAGGGTTGGGGTTAGTGTTAGGGTTAAGGTTGGGGTTAGGGTTAGGGGGTTAGGGTTAGAGGTTAGGGGTAGGGTTAGGGTTTCCCATTGAAGAATATGGCTAGGATTTAGGAATTGGAACCGGGACCTCCCCCAGAGGTCAAAGGTCAGAAGGCGGGTTCCCAGAGGTCAAAGATCACATGGCGTGGCTGACCCAGCCCCACCAAAGTGTACCGCCTACCCCAACTAAGTCGGGGAATGAACAAGTCGGGGTAAGCGGCCAGTAACATAAAGGATTACTAAGGTACAGTGTATCGAAAAAAAAAAACATGCGGTTTAGTAATTATGCATATGAGCGTATCATTTTTTTTTTTTTTGGTGGGGGGAGTGGATCTTAAGTGGGAGTTCCCACACTTTTTTTCCCCAGGACTTGACCCCTGTACCAAATTAATGACAGGATAGTTTCACTTTATGAGAGCTGCCGCTCTTGTTCATTCAGCTTAGCAAATGTAATTGGTCCATGTAGTCTATTAACCCAATGTAAGGTGTTCTGTAAATGGACAAGGGCAGAGGAAAAGGAAGGCAAGTGACAGGATTGCTTCACTGTGCGAGGTCCACTGCTCTCATAGTTCTCATAGTTGCAACCATGGAAATACAGTGCTGGTCCTATTAGGTGGTTTCAAATCAATGAATTCCAAAGTCTGACTATTTAACACACCTCACAAGAGGTACGTTTCTTCTCTTTATGAATTTATATAAATGTCTGTGGCTGTAGTTGTGCAGTGGCTACTTTATTTAATTCATTACAGAGTTACCATCACATTTTACTTGCATTTTATGCATGTGATTGCCAGATGGAAGGGTATTTTTATTGGAAGGGTATTTTTATTGGAAGGGTATTTTTATTGGGGCTACATGCACATGTGTAGTGCATTTACATGAGTTTTACAGACAGTACAGTATAGGGTGCCACCTTACCTAGGACAAATTACTGGCTTCATTATCTTTTTTCTTATTAAGTTCCTATCTTCAAGGGGGCAACCCTAGGTGCCATCCTTCCCTATGGAAGAAGTAATACTGTGCCTAAGATGCAGCAAATAATGTTAAGAAAGATGCACTACACTCAAACATTGAGATGAGCCAATATTAGGTGCATCAAACAGTGCCTAAAGTGCTGAGAAGTGGGGGGCCTCTACTAGTTTTTCATTATAAACAATGTAAACTCTTTAGAACGGTCCATGTTATTTATGTAACTAGTAAAATATGTTGCATGTGAATTATTAAGGTTCTCCAGGCCAGCAAGCTGGTGTTTGCTACAAACACTCTGCAAGACTTGGAGGAAATTAAAGAAAACAGAAAATTCTCCTCAATCTGTATTGGGTTTTGAAGTGAACACATGTTTGTTTTAGTTGTTGGGAGCCATAATTATAGGAAATTCTATAAGTAACAGAAGGTTGTTGCTAAACCTGCTTGTGAAGCCGTACACAGAGCATTCACAACTGCAAAAATGTGGCTGGGCCACAGTCATTTGACCCTGGGGTATGAATCGGGGTTAGCATTTCAGAGGCAGTGACATTACCACTGAGCTACTCCTGTAGCTCTTCAGGGCAATAACATCAGTGTTTCTTGTGCTCAGTGAATGATCACTGGCATGAAAGCTGTGAATATTACACAACCTGTAGAAAGAAGTGTGTTACCTTACTAAACATAATGAAAAATGTCATTACAGATTACACATAACTTGTTTCATAGAAAGGAAATGAACATAAAAGGATGCTTGTGTGTTTTATTTCTTATTTTTTTAAGGAATTCAAGTGGGAAAAATTCTTGGTGACGTGTAACTGAATCCTGATAAATTCCCCACCCTGGTGTCTATGAAAAAGGAATTTATTATGCATGATCTAATTCCTGAATGTCAATAGGTGTTGTTTTTTCCATTAATGCCCTATAAGAAATAGAGGCATTATAAATGGCAGTTAACCTACCCTAAAACAGACTCAATTATTGTCCAAAACTGGCGACTTTGTTGTAACCTTGCAAATTGCTGACACTGTGTATAGTAAATATATTTGCATGATTTGAGCTTTAGATCTTTACCTGAGAAGGTAGAAACATTTTGGACAGTTACTTATTGTCTATTGTTTTCTAATAATAGTATGGGCATAACACGTTGTAGTTTACAGGATGTTGGAGGATTCCCAATGTGACCTGAATAATGCACAAGTATTTCAGGTGTCTAGAGATATTTTGAAGGTATAATTGCATAGTGTTCATTGGCACTAGGTTTTGGCATTCTTTTGTTCTTTGTACCAGGATTCCTGACTAGAGCCCCGTACACACCAGGGCTGAATGAAAAAAAAAACTGACAGCTCAGGTCGGAGCCGCTGTACTAACTATCCAATGTTAGTACAGTGATCTATCCTGCTGTTCTATAGCGTTCTGACAGGGGAGTGACCCCCCGCCAGAACACTTCGGTCAGCACTCACATTCATTGGCTGAAAGCGCTGACTGGGAACAAGTCAGCAGACCTTTTTCCATCATGCCCCTTCGACAGAAGCCAGCCTACCAGAGTTGGACCGACGCCAGTACACAAGGGCCAACTGTCGACTGGTTTCTATTGAAACGGCTGATGCCGCCTGACATTTGACTCATGTGTACTAGGCTGTAAAGCAGAACTATACTGCATTTGAGCACTACAAACCCAAAACACAATTAAACTACCCCTTTCACCCATGTCTCCATGCTTTATTTTGTTGAGAAATTACTTTGAAAAACCCCTCCCTAGCATTTGTGGCCTTGGCTAACTTGATTAAGGACAGATGATTCCTGTAGCATATATACCGTACTTCCTAGAATCCACCTGCCCTTAGTTCAGGTGTGTAGGCAGGAGGGTGTGCTTAGCTGAGAAATCCCTCCAACCCCCCGATGACATCTGGGATGTATACATTATTTGTCTAGGCCTGGAAGCCAGGAAGAAACTGAGGAAATGCAAATATATATATATATATATATAATATACCTTCCTATCTATTTACTAATGCTAGCAGCATAAGGATTATAAACAATGTTGTTTGACTGTTATACAAAAGCATTTTCCTAACACTTAACCCTCCCCTAACCTAACAGTTAAAATGTAATTATCCTGATCTGAGAATGACAGATCGATAGGATCTGCACCTATTTGTTTAGACAGCTTTTTACTGGCTAAGCACTAGAGATGGCCATAGACATGGAGTTATTTCACCAGATCCAGTTTATTGTGGAATTAGACAGTGCGAGCAGGTTGTACTAGATAAATACTTTATTTATTGGTGTATAACACTCACTTTGTTACCCTGAAAATAGAGGGTAAACTGTGCCTGCGTGTTATACACAGGGGGCTGTGTTTTTTTCCCTGAAACATCCCTCTTAAAGTTAGGGTGCGTGTTATACGCCTGTGCGTGTTATACGCCGATAAATACGGTACTTGTGCCTTGAAACAGTATTCATATCCCTTGAAATTCCACATTTTGTCATGTTACAACCAAAAACGTAAATTTATTTTATTGGCAATTTATGTGATAGAACAATACAAAGTGGCACATAACTGTGAAGTGGAAGGGAAATTATAAATGATTTTCATTTTTTTGTACAAATACATATATGAACAGTGTGGCATGCATTTGTATTCAGCCCCCTTTACTCTGATACCCAAAACTAAAATCTAGTGGAACCAATTGCCTTCAGAAGTCACCTAATTAGTAAATAGAGTCCACCTGTGTGTAATTTAATCTCAGTAAAAATACAGGTGTTCTTTGAAGCCCTCATAGATTTGTTAGAGAACCATAGTGAACAAACACCATCATGAAAGAGATGTTTAAAGCAGGGTTAGGTATAAAAAATATCCCAAGCTTTGAACACCTCATGGAGCACTGTTCAATGCATCATCCGAAAATGGAACGAATATGGCACAACTGCAAAACCTACTAAGACTATCTGGCCTAAAAGTAAAACGCTATTTGTGGTGGAAAACTAACACTGCACATCACCCTAAACACACCATCCCCACTGTGAAACATGGTGGTGGCAGCATCATGTTATGGGGATGCTGGTCAGCGTTGATCGGAAGATGGATGGAGCCGAATATAGGACAATCTTAGAAGAAAACCTGTTAGGCCGCGTACACATGCTCAAACTTATCCAATGAAAACGGTCTGACAGACCGTTTTCATCGGATATGTCTGCTGGGCTGTTTTGGTCTGAAGGTTGTACACTCCATCAAACCAAAATCCCCGCGGACAGACAGCGCGGTGACGTGGCAGTGACGTTGACGCCGCCACGTCACCACTCCAGGAAGTAAAATACTTCCATGCATGCCTCGAATCCATTCGGCGCATGCGGGAGATTTTTGTCCGCTGGTTAGGCGTACTAACCAGCGGACATGTCGGACGGACGGGTTTCCAGCAGACAAGTTTTAAAGCATGCTTTAAAACTTGTCTGCTGGAAAAACCTGTCTGTTTGCCCGTACACAAGATCAGATTTGTCTGCTGAAACGGTCCGTCGGACCGGTTTCAGCAGATAAATTTGATCGTGTGTACGCGGCCTTAGAGTTTGCAATAGACTTAAGACTGTGGTGGAGGTTCGCCTTCCAGCAGGGCAGCGACCCTCAACATACAGCCAAAGCTTCATTGGAATTGTTTAGATCAAAGCATATTCATGTGTTAGAATAGCCCAGTCAAATCCCAGACCTAAATCCAATTAAGAATCTGTGGCAAGACTTGAAAATTGCTGTTCACAGATGCTCTCCATCCAATCTGACAGAGCTTGACCTATTTTGCAAAGATGAATGGACAAAAGTATCACTCTCTAGATGTGCAAAGCTGGTAGAGACATCCCCAAAAAGACTTGCAGCTGTAATTGGAGCAAATGGTGGTTCTACAAAGTATTGACTCAGGGGGGCTGGATACAAATGTATGCCACACTTTTCATATATTTATTTGTAAAAAATGTTAAAAACCATTTATCATTTTTCTTCCACTTCACAATTATGTGCCACTGTGGTGTCCGTTTATGAAGCAGTGAACAGCGGTGATCCCAGGGATCACCACTGATCACAGCCCATAAACAGTTTATGAAACAGTGATAATCGGAGGGAGAAGTGTTTGAACTTGTTCTCCCTCTGATTATCTCTACACACAGTGAAGTCTCATAGACTGACACAGAAACGGCCAGTTTATGAAGCTGTGATCTGAGCTCTTCACTGGTGATCTGTGTCAGAATTCACATGCCCTGATTCACCAGCTCAGAGGTGGTGAAGTGGGGAGTGAAGAGGGAATCCCGGGGGTTCTGAGGAGGAAGGAGGAAGATTTTTAACTTCCTTCTACCTCGTTTAGACCCCCGACACTGTAACCATGTCCCCCTGTAATTTTTATGTGTATACATATATACACATACATATATATAATGTGTACATGTACATATATATAATGTGTGTGTGTATATACATGTATATATAATGTGTGTGTGTGTATTCATATATATATTATGCAGGGGGACTCGTTATTTTAATTACATTAACCATGCCGTCTTTCAGTGAACTGAGCGGTGATAATTTATCACTGCTCAATAAACTGACATCTCTGTATTTCTGTGAATTTCTGGTCTGTTCTCCACTGTTTGAAGCATTGGTAGATCACTTCACATCTCCAAGGGTGAAGCGATCTTCTCCGCTTCATAAACAGGCACACAGAGGAGAACAATCTTCACTGTGAATGCCGGAGAAAGAAGCAGTGAATAGATTTCACTGCTTCATAAACGGACACCTGTGTGTTGGTCTATTACATAAAATCCCAATAAAATACATTTACCTTTTTGGCTGTAATGTGACAAAATGTCAAGGTGTATGAATACTTTTATAAGGCACGGTAGGTGGTTACATCATGGATCATGTCAGTGTGACTAGCTGCTCTCTAGTATGTCAGTCTATTGAGTGTTTAAGGTGTTGTTGTGATACCAGTTTTTTGGCATTGGGAATGCAAGTGGAAGATCAGTACATGGTAACTGTTTTTCAAAGTGTTCATAGGGATACTTCTGTCAATTGCTGGATCCAAAAAGTGGAGCAGAGTGGTATGCGTACTGCATTTACATAAAATGTGATTGAATCCTGCAGTCTCGATAGGTATTGAAGGTTACACATCACACTCTCATCCTCTGTATTTGTCCATACTAACAAAGTAAGTTGTAAAATATTTAGGTCCTGTACATACAGTCTTGAAAATGGTGTACCCAGCATGTTCCTGGCATTGATGCTCGCACTTTCAAACTCAGTAATGCCCCTCTGAGTATGTCTCCATTGGTGAAATTGATGTACCATGGACCAGTGAGGTACATTTAAACACCTCCACGTACAAGCATGTAAAGAATATTGATTAGTATCCCAGAATTAGACCCTATCAATTTGCTTTCTGCGCCAAATTTGCTTTCTGCCCGCCAACAGTGCCATCTAAATTCTTATAAAGGATGAACAATTTTCTCATATTAATGTATATATAAATATATATATATATATAATATATATATTACTCATAGTGATTTTCATCCTCCAGTTGTCATTTCCCAGTGTAGGTTTGAATAATTTTGGTCACTGTGAGGCAACACAGACAGTTCACATCAAGGCATGTTAGAGCTCAGGGTTTGTTGTAGAACACACTAATTATATGAATCATTCTTTTTTTTCCTGTCCTTTCCTTCATTCACATAGTCATAATGGAATTTTGTTCGGAACAAATGCAAACCTTGTTATGATACAGCTGGATGTTTTTAGCAAAGTGCCATGTTTTCATCCGCAATGCCCATCAGTTGGTGAGATACAACAGCTGGCCATAGACAAAAAGATGTCTCACTGAGGATGAAGGATGCTGAGGCACTTCTCTGTCATTGATTACCTTACTGCATTGATGGAAAAGCTGCTGTGATCTCACCAGCTCAGTCTACATATGGATGTAGTGTATGCACAGTGTATATTATTCTTTTTTTACATAGAAAAAAGAAATGTAACCCCTAACTTTGATGTATACAATAAAAAACAAATGCTCAGAAAGTCTAGGGAATTGCTACATTTCCTTATTTTCTGGCCAGACTGGACCTAATGCTTGCAAAGATGGGAGAAGGTATGGCTACTGTAGTGTGTTTTACATAACGCACAGCTTACAGTCTTTTTTAATAATACAGACTTTACCTAGTTTTATTTTCAATCAGCTACTGAGAAAATCAAACTGCTCTTCAAGTGGGGCTTATTAGCATATTGGTTGCCAAACATTCACTTTTAAAATCACTTTTAACCACTTAAGACCCGGACCTTTAGTCAGCTAAAGCAGTGGTCATCAACCCTGCCCTGCAGGGCCCACTAACAGGCCAGGTTTTATGTATTACCTTGGGGAGATGCAGACTGGAATACTGCAATCACTGAGCAGCAAATGACATCACCTGTGATGCATTTCAGTTATCTTGCAAACATGGCCTGTTAGTGGGCCCTGCAGGACAGGGTTGATGACCACTGAGCTAAATGACCCGGCCAGGTTTTGCGATTCGGCACTGCGTCACTTTAACAGACAATTGCGCGGTCGTGCGACGTGGCTCCCAAAAAAAATTGGCGTTCTTTTTTTCCCACAAATAGAGCTTTCTTTTGGTGGTATTTGATCACCTCTGGGGTTTTTATTTTTTGCGCTATAAACAAAAATATAGCGTAAATTTTGAAAAAAATTCAATATTTTTTACTTTTTTCTATAATAAATATCCCCCAAAAATATATATAAAAACATTTTTTTCCTCAGTTTAGGCTGATACGTATTCTTCTACCTATTTTTGGTAAAAAAAAATTGCAATAAGCGTTTATCGGTTGGTTTGCGCAAAATTTATAGCGTTTACAAAATAAGGGATAATTTTATTGCATTTTTATATATATTTTTTTTTTACTACTAATGGCGGCTATCATTATGGCGGACATTTTGGACACATTTTTGGGACAACTGTCATTTTCACAGCAAAAAATGCATTTAAATTGCATTGTTTATTGTGAAAATTACATTTGCAGTTTGGGAGTTAACCACAAGGGGTGCTGAAGGGGTTATGTGTTCCCTAATGTGTGTTTACAACTGTAGGGGGTGTGGCTGTAGGTGTGACGTCATTGATTGTGTCTCCCTATAAAAGGGATCACGCGATCGATGACGCCGCCACAGTGAAGAACGGCTCTCCCCATTCTTCAGCTCCGGGGACCGATTGGTTCGGACCAGGTCGTAGGAGCGAGCCGCGGGTGCGCGCCCGAGACCCATGGCTGGGTACTACTACAGGACGTGCCTGTAGTGGATGTGCCAAGCCGTGCCATTCTGCTCGACGTATATGTGCAGGAGGCAGTCCTTAAGTGGTTAAAAAAATCATTGGGCTGGTTTGTTTTTATACCCATGATGACTTGGCTGAATTAGTGTATAATGTTTGTCATGTTTATGTGTATAAAAAAAAGCATAAAAAAATAATTTTCACAAATTAGTGATTCTTTCTTAGCTGCATTTTACGTGTGAACGTGGCTAGAAACTAAGATCCAATTTGTTGTTGGTATTGTCATTATTATTATTTTAAAGCATATATTTATTTTGCTTGTATCTAGACTTTTCTTTAGACACACATTAAAACATTGCAGAAGGCCTGTAATTTGATTGCTTTGATTGAGGTTAGTACACAAATCAAAATTCAGAACAGGGCTTGGGAAGGAAAGCTGTTTTACTGTTTTCAGTCATCATAACTCATATCTCCCTCAGACTCCTTCTACAATGGAG
Source organism: Rana kukunoris (assembly GCA_029574335.1). Classification (NCBI taxonomy): domain Eukaryota; kingdom Metazoa; phylum Chordata; class Amphibia; order Anura; family Ranidae; genus Rana; species Rana kukunoris. Next base: position 480,809,967 of record CM056052.1, read on the forward strand.
CTTTTCATCTTAAAATACAGAGCAACTGGAGACGGCACTAAAAATATTTATCCTATTATCCAACTTGCTTAGATATGGTAACTAGAATGGCACGTTATCATTCTCTTGTTGCTGTGCTTTATTGGTGCTTTAAACTGCAGTTACTGAAAGGCATATGTCAAAAAATGGGCTAGGGGCCCCTCATGCATAGCAAGCAAACACTGATTACTGCCCAAATATCCAATCCCACTAGACTAATTCATCCTAAAGGAAATTCTTGACTGAATTTAACATATTTTTCAAAACATCCAGCTAGCTGCTTGATAGTCTGAGTAATACACTGGAGCTGTGATTTGCTGATCGGTCAAGCTGTGAAAATTGTTTATAAATTTTACAGTTGATTGCTTCCTTACTGTTTATGCTTCAAAATCTTGGATGAGAAGGAGTTTGCCAAAACCTTTATATCACATAGACACCGTTGCCCAGGAAATGAGCAAACCTCTTTGGATACAAAGTTGGCAGAAAAACCATTGGTTGGCTTTTAAATTTGTATCCAGTTCCCTATTTTTCCCACAGATAAGTCTTGTGCACTGTTGGATGGGTCATTGACACTGTCATGTGATGTTTGGTGGCTATTCGCTAATTTTACACAAATAAAACATAAGAGCTCAATTTACTGATTTCTAATACCCTAGAGTAATCAAAATGTTAAATATTGCTTATAATTATTTACATAAAAATTAGCGGATAGCTCCTATTCACATACAGTATGTATATCTGTCAGCCTCTTGAGAAAAGCCTTTTGTTTACAGGCTTGGTAGCTCAAACTGCAATTTACTCACAGAAGTGAATGACTCGCTTCAGTCTGAGTTGTATGGCTCAGTCAGAAATTTTGAACAAAGGGAGCCACAATTCAAGCAGCCCCTGCTATGATGTGTTTTTGGTTGACTCATATGAGTTGATTTACTAAAACTGGAGAGTTCAAAATCTTGTGCAACGTTGCATAGAAACCAATCAGTTTCCAGATTATTTTTTTAGGCTCCATGAACACTAGCATTTTTTATAAGCTAAAAAAACACTAGAAAAATATGCTAGATGAAAAATGCAGAAAATAAGGGTATTTGTTTCGGCTTATAGCAGCATCTTAGTAGCTGTTATTGGTGTTTTTATAGTACATGTAGCATTTAGGAGCATTTAGCATTTTTTTTCTGTCGGTAAAATGCTCCCAAAAACTTTACAAAAACATTTTTTTATACTCCTAACCTAAACACTAAAGCTTGAAAATGCATCTAGCATAACATAGTGTGCATGGACACATAGGATAACACTATATGCTTCTAAAAGCAGAAACAAAAAAACCCCATAAAAGCTTAATTGAACAAGCTGAAGTTAGAAGATTATTGGAGCTGCACCAGATTTTGCACTCTCCAGTTTTAGTAAATCAACTTCTGTGTGCTCTGGGCACACAGTGTCATGTATTGTGTAAGTGTATACACACACATTATCTATCTATCTATCTATCTATCTATCTATCTATCTATCTATCTATCTATCTATCTATCTATCTACAGTATGTATGTATAAATGTTTATTAGCCTCCCTGGCAGTATTCCCGAATCTGGCTCGGGTGAAATTTCAGTACTAATAGCAGTATCCCCGAGCCTGACTCAGGATCGCATCACAGAATCCAGGCAGAGTTACTTACCTTGTCCCCTGGATCCTGCGATGTCTCCCTGCTGTGTGAGCATGCTGTTTCCTAGCTCGATTCACACAATGCCCGAGTACCGCTGAGCTCCGTTCCCTGTGACGTTACAACGCACGGGGGCGGAGACTGGCGCCAAATTCAAAAAACACAGTACACATAAAGTATACTGTAATATTACAGATTGCAGTACTGTATGTATAAAATAATTACACACCCCCTTTGTCCCTAGTGGTCTGTCCAGTGTCCTACATGCACTTTTATATTATAAATAAAAAAAATTCTGCCTGGAAACTGTAGATTGTACATAGCAACTAAAACGTTTCCCTTTATGTTAAAAGTGGTTTTAGACCATCTAGAAAACAGCGTAAATACTTTAGAATCACTAAAATGGCTACCATAACACTTTTTAGATGCAAACACATGCTTCATGTTGGGTAGTAGAACAAGATCCCAGTTGTGGTTTATAAAACTTCTTATGTGTATTTTATAGATTGATGATTGATTCAATAAAGGTCTTTGTACACCCTAAAGGTTGGTACACACAGACCAAATATCAGCCAATATTGGCTAGTTCAGCAGAAACCGTCCGACATTCGGCCAGTGTCTACAGCAGCCTGTCCAACAGAAGCTGGCCTAATGTCTAGCTTGAACGGACATGCTGAAAAACCAGCAGCCAATCGGCATCCGATCAGCACTTGCAGCCAATGACTGCGAGTGGTGACCAGTGTGTTCTGGCGGGGGGCATCCCCCTGTCAGCAATACACAATAACAATAACTCAGTGGGAGATCGCGGTACCAACATTGTAAAGCTAGTACAGCAAGCTTTAACTCTGTCTTTTTTTGTTCAGCTTGTTTGGCTGAACAAAAAAAAACTTCCCATGTGTATCAGGTATTACAGTGTAGGATCAATCTGATTTATTTTACATAATGCTTGTCGAATGTGGATTTTATCTGAGATCTCCGTAGCAGTCAACTCATGATAGTAAGAGATATGTGTGAAACGTGTGGGTTCCATTACCCATCATCTATACCTATAATATTTGTGGAGCACAGAAGGTATATGTCAAATTAAAATAGACCTCTCCTCTTCCGGGTGATGCCTGTCTCTGATGGCATGCTAAGCAACATAGGCTAAGCTTGTCGGTTTTTCCCATGGAAAATGCTGCAAGGGATGTCTGAAAATGCTACCGGGCATGCGGTGTAAGCAAGGCGGCAGCAGAAGGCTAAAATTCCAGACTGGATCTTGAATAAGAGGACAGTATTATTATTTTAAGTGGCTTATAATTTAAGGGCGGCTGTAGTCGTACAGCAGCCCTGCTGTTATTTTACAGTTTATGGGGATTGCCTATGGTTTTAATTCAGCTCTACACATGCTCTTATTTAGGAGCTAATTTACTAATGCCTCGTTTCCACTGAGCGGATCGGTTCGGTACAGTACGCTATTTTGGGTGTTTTCATTATGAAAGCATGCCATAAAAGCGAACCGTACCGCACCAGCAAGGGTCCTGCTTCTCATGTGGGTCCAGAGAGAATGGAACGGTTCCATTAGGGTGGACCTACAAAGACATCTCACTGATTGGTGGACACGCTAGGAATTTTTTCTAAACCCTGAATGGTCCCTGACGGTCCGATGTGCAGTGAAAACGCTCACGCGAATAGACCGATCCCATTCTAACCGCTCCAAATTTACTGACCCGAACCGATCCGCTCATTGAAAACAAGGCATTAGAGTAATTTTTGTACTAGCCTGTGTTCACTTCAAAGATCCAATTGAGTAAGGGGGATTAAAAAAAAATATAGTTTCTTCTTGAAACGTACTGAATATTTGAAGTGAACATTGGCTAGGGTAAATATTTACTACTTTAGCAGATCAGCCCCCTATAAATTAAAATGTATGTCTTCACTTAGTGGTTGGCTGAAATCTCAGAGGAAAAACCTGGAGTGCTGCATCCAAGTTTATTGGTTTAGCACCTAAGAGAGTAGATATCATTGTTAAGTAGATTTTATGAAAGCAGAGCTGTAGCATGCTTCTTTATTTAACATACACTTTCATCTTTTCAATTGCTATTATTTGTTTTGTTTACAGAGAAGTAGCTTTAAATACTTCCTTTGTTAGGATCATTTCTGAGAGGTGCTCTATGCAACGTGAAAGATTGCAGAGGATAAACAGTTTGCCGATTGGACTGTACAAAGTGATATATCTTCACAGCAACCACGTGCTGCACTTAAATACATAAAATCTGTTCCATTCTTGTGTCTTCCAACATTCTGTGGCATTTGGGAGTTTTAAATCGGTGGAAGAATATGATGACAGATTTTGTTTTTCTACCATAAGGTTGAGTACAAATATGGAGCATGCGTGACTTATTCCCATTATAATCCTTGAATATAAAGTATACATTTGTTTGCACCTTATGGTGTGACCATTAATATGCAGCTGCCTCAATCTTGATTCCCAGGGCTCCTGTTGTATATGGTTCTACCCAATGGCAGTCATGGAAAAAGAAACAGGAAGCTGCCTTATTTTACTCACTCAGTTACATAAACATTGGACGTAGTGTTGTGGCCTAAGGATTTTATCATTCAGCTCAGGATCAGGAGGATCTCCCTGCTTAGGTCCCTTGTGTGGATGCATGTCATATGCCACTGTAGAATACTGCACATTGTAACCTAAATAATTTAGCACCGCACTGTTATGTACATAATTGTATATGTTGTTTGTACTGTAAATGGCTGATGAACAAATCCCCAAAAGAAGCAATTGGAAAGTTTGTCAAATTTAAAGGAGATTACCAAGAAAACTAGATACCTCCTCTTTCCTTAGGCCTGGACTTTGACAATTTTTTTTTTTTTTTTAACAAGCTGAAGTTACAAGCTGATTGGCTACTATGCACACACAGCTGCACCAGATTTTGCACTCTCCAATTTTAGTGAGTCAACCCCATATAGTGAGTCAACCCCGTATGTCCGCTTTTTCATCCATCCATTTACGAATGAAAAAGGGACATACATTGATCCTTATGAGATTGCGGGTGTCAGCAGATGAACATCTGCTGACACCCGATCTCATCCGGGTCCGTAATCCGATTCTGCAGATGGAGGAAAACCCTACTTTTCCTTCCGTCTGCGGATCAGATCAGGTGAACACGGACAGACAGTCCATGTTCATCCGATCCCCCCATAGGGGAGAGTGGAGATCTGACAGGGCGGTCCCTGCAGAGTGTGCGGGGACCGCCCTGTCATCCGCCAGTTCAGCGGGGATCAGCGGAGCGATCCCCGCTGAGCAAGTGGAGGCTCACGGGTGGATCATCATGGATCCCGTGTGAAAGAGCCCTAACAGATTTAGCCTGTAATTGCTTCTACCATTGGTTGCCATTGGTTGCCATTTGGTTGCCATGGCAATGGGAAAATTGTATCCTCCAGTTGATGTTTTTATAATCCATACAATGGCAATAGGCTCAAATGAATTGCAGTGCATGTCAAAGAAAGCTCCTTGTAGGAGGTTTCTATATGAATATACTGTATGTACACCATAATCAGAGAACTTTATATATGTCCAAACTCACTAACTAGAGGTGGCAGTAGATCAGTAACACCAGGATGGTTTAGGTTTCCATATTCTTACCTACATTGTATAATTCTATATTGTACAATTGTTGAGTATAAAGCATCTTTTTCTGAATATGCTCATGCTGTTAGTGTTTTTAAAACAGTTCCCAGGGTGCTGTGATGCAGAAGCTATTAGATGCAATTAATTTTATGATCTCTGTATGTCAATCCTGTTACAAGGGATATTCAGTCAAATTGCTAAGGAGTTGTGAAATCTTGAATTGAGTCGTTGGGCTAAATGACAGCTACATGGATGCTAGGGGAATGAGAATTTTTTTTATTTTTTATTTTTTTTAATTGTTTATTTATATCAGGAAACCGGTCCCGCAGCAGACCAAAAACAAGGTAACAAAACATCACTGTGTGATACCACGCAGGGTAACTACTCATATAATACATGGTTACTGTTACAGAATAACGTTTCAAAATGTACAAAGCTGTGGGCATGTGTCACAGTGATAGGAAGATTAACATGTCGTAACTTGTCGTAACTTCCATGCCCTCAGGAGCCACGCACATAACTAGCAATACCGTCAAGGTCCGCGCCGCCCCGACCGGGGGGTCAGGGCCGCAAGGGTCGGGTGGGCCCAGTGTCCCTTGTTTTTCTTTTTATAGGAAACGGAAATTAAGTACAGGGTGGAGATAGAGGATAGAAAGCAGAGAGGGACCCCCTAGGGGGTTAGGGGGGCAGTAGGGAGATCAGGCCGCAGCCGGATCCCTACAAGGGTGAGAAAGGGAAGATGTGGGGGTGAGCACAGGGGGGAGTGGAATGAGGTCAGGTGGGGGGGGTGGAGGGACTCGCGAGCATGTCAGAGTCTCTACTCTTTCAAACGTTGAACTATGTCTCATCGGGAAGAGGGGGTGCGGGGGGTGGCGGATGATCCCGTCCCCCCATCTTTTAAAGGCGTGAGCCGCAGTCAGGTACCCCCTCTGAGGGCCTGGCCTTCAGCTAAATATTTAAAAAAGTTCCAATGTTGCCATGTCTCTGTGTAAGTCTCATTCCTGTCTTGGCTCGAGAGGACAAGATCCTCCATTAGGTTAATCTCTTCAACCTTTTTCAGCCACATGGCAACGATCGTGGGTTGCTGAGATTTCCACAAAAGAGGGATGCAGACCTTAGCTGCGTCCAGCAGGTGCCTGATCACCGATTTTTTGTATACGCGGGTCGGGATGTCAGTGGAGTGCAGTAGGAAGTATTCTGGCTTATTCGGGACCTGGCGCTCTGTGAACTTCTGCACTATTTCGCGGACCTCTGTCCAGAACGTCCGCAGTTCCGGACAAGACCAGAAAATGTGCAGTAGCGTGCCCTTCTCTTCTTGGCATCTCCAGCAGGTGTCTGGAGTGTCAGGGAAAAATTTATGTAGTAGGTCGGGAGTCCTGAACCAGCGCATAAGAATTTTGTAATTAGTCTCCTGTATCTTAGAGCACAGAGACGACTTGTGTGTAAAGGTAAGGATATATTGACGTTGACTGGTAGAGAGGTGGCAGCCTAGATCCCCTTCCCACATTTCAAAGCTTGGGAGTCGAAAGTCTTCGGTCGGAGTTACGAGCATATTGTACCCCTGTGAGAGTGCGTGTGGCAGCACCCCCTCATCTGTGCACAGTGCCTCAAGCGGTGTAATAGGGTGGGAGTCCAGGGTCGGGGGCGTCTGTTGTGTGAGGTAGTGTCTAAGTTGTAATGTCCTCAGAAAGTCCAGTTGGTACGGTCCGTTGGGGTCTTGCAGTTCCCCGGTCGTCCTCCACCTTCCCTCTCTGCTAAAATGAATGGCCTGACACAGTCCCGTCTCCCTAAGAGCTTGAAATCGCGAGTCATTGATGCCCGGGTCAAATTGGGGGTTTCCCAAGATCGGGCGTAGGTCTGAGTGTCGGGAGAAAAGGGAGTGGTTAGATGACAATTGTGCGCAGATCTTAGCAGTCGTTCCAATCAAGGGGTGTCGCTTAAGATCTGTGGGAAGGTCTGCATAGCACCATGGTGTCCCCTGGAGCAAAACCCCTGTCTGATCTTGTTCTATGTTCGGCCAAGAATGAGAATTATATGTTAATGGTTTATGTGTAGAAAAGTCCTGTACAATGGTGCTGATTTCTACTGTTTCATAAAACTGTAATGAAGATCTAAAAAAACACATATTATATGAAGTTTTTGTATTTTGGTTTATGAAATTGTGTAATACATGTTTTATGACAGAAATTGTTTACTGTTAAAAAACTTGTGCAGTAACTTATGCTATATGTGAATGTAAATCTGCAGCTCCACTAACACCAGGGTCTGCCACCTGCCAATTTTTTCCTTTGCTGGGTGCAACCTGAACTTCATTAGATTTAGCCACCTATAGAAATGGCTAAATAGTGGCAGTGAATACCCTTGTTTATTCTAAGATAACTCATGTGTGATTTAAAGTTGTCCTGAGCTTATAGGTTTTTTGTACCCTAAAGTATTCTATGCATTAAGATAGTGCCTGTTTGTTCCCCTCATTCCCCTTTATACTTACCTGAGTCTTGTATCGATCCACTGTACCCAGGCTTGGCTAGGAGCAGTGGGAGCCATTGTCTGTCAAATCCAGTGAGAATAGAATGGTGATGGGGAAATATGTTAATGGACACACAGAACCTGGCTAGGGAAAAAGCCCCTTGTGTGCCACCAAAGATAGCAGCTTCCTATGGAGGATGAGCCCAGAGTGCTGGTGGGGGACCCCCAGAAAAAGAGGTTCGGGCTGCTCTGTGCAATACCATGGACTAATGGGCAGAGCAGGAAAATATATTTTTATTTAAAAAAAAAAATAATTGCACTCTATGCACAATCACTTTAAACAAACTCTATAGTTAGGAGGACTGAAGAGTACAGTGGGTAGTATCCCAAAATATAAAAAACAAAACTTATTGTCATTATATTGAAGACTACTGGAGTAGGGAGATCTTAAAAAGGACTGAAAATAGTATTGGGAAGTGTACAGGGAAAAATATGGGCTTGGGTATTGCAAAACCAGGATATGATATTATTTAAAGTGAACACCATTATGCAGGAAGACTCAGGTTTTTGAGTTGTTCTCCATGGCTTATCAAGATGTAACATTCATCCTTGAAGGAGCTGCTGGATCTTATGGTTAACCCGAGACTTTCAACTGATGATCTGGCCTACAGCTTGCTCAAAACATCTACTGACCCACCCGCCTTCTAGAAAAAAAATATTCCCAAATATACATCCACTTGGCCGACTTACGTTTCTGGCATAAACTTCCTTGTGATTGGCCAGGGTGAACTAAATATTAATACCTACAGCACTGTATATTATTTCTCTGTCCCATGGAGAACACCCCCCCAGGACCAGGCAGAAGAAATATCCTGGTCTTAGCAAAAACTAAACAAGCCCAGATAGCAATAACAAAAAGAGCTCAGGCTGGCTACAGCCTAGCTGCCAACATTACATTTAGACTAGGGATATCCCAGCTTATGGCAGTGTCCCTACAAAGACATAGAACAGACTATATTGTTTGCAGTTTGCATTCAGAAAGACAACAAATACATACTTGTTAAAACAGGGATGGACAAAACCCTTTGTTCTATACCTGTAATAGCGTATTGACAATATTCAATATGCATTCCGTAGTTTACATTTTTATTTTCTAAACAGTGCAAAAAGAACAAAACATAAAAGCACAAGAAATATTATTTTACAGCAATCTACAATATGTCTGATTTTCTTTCTCACATGAGAACTAAAATTAAGCATATGGGTTAAGCGCCTGTTACACACAATTTTGATAAACTGAGGTGGAATTCAACATTTCTTGCATGAATGGCTGTATAATGTGGCAATAGCTGTGAGAAAAGAGGAGCCCAGCATCTAAGACCCAACACAATGGGAATGCAATGAATCGGAATGCCTCACAGATCATAGCAGCATCAGAATTTCCAGCAAGGAAAATCTTTTCATGGTGAATTAAGTGGTGGAGGAAGAAAAATGGTGATGAAAAAAGGTAGGCACAGATCACAAACGCTCGACTTAGGGCTCACTGCTAAAGATTTAAGAACCTTAGCTAACGCCAGGCAGAATAGAATGTGGAAAATTGAATTTACTCAACAATTAAGCATCGAATTAATCTACATCCCAGCTCAGTAGAAACGTGTGTGCCGGGAGGGGTGGAGTGATATGGAACAAAACAGAGTAAATCAGCCCAGCTCATTAAAAGATAGTGAATATATCATATTTGTTGTTGCATAAAGAAGAGCATGGTCTCCTGCAGAACAAGGTAAACTTCTGTATACAAAAGTATATTTCTTACTACTTACTCTTGACTTGCACTTGTAATCAGATTAATCAACACATTTTTGCTGATGTTAGTTGACTATTCCATATTTTAGCTTGTTATCTGCAGATATTCTATTAATTACAAGTCAGATCACCAGCCGACAGTAGTAGTAATGTGGGACAACACAAATAGAATGAGTATGCCCTGGAGATGTCACTCCTAAGATCTGATGCATGGCAGAACTCCCATGGGTTCAGGCAGCCTCCCACATGCCTTGCCGGTCTTTTGTTCAATTACAGTTAATGCAATAGTTTGCCATTTTCTTCGTTTAATTATATTTTCAAGTGGGATTTGTAGCACATAGAAAAACATCCTTTTACATGTTGAGGCACCAGGGCTTTGTGCCTGGCATTGTCTGTCCCCTGGGTGCTGTACCATTCTCTCAGCAGTGCTCTGAATAAACAAGTCTAAAAGCTGCAGTTGTAGAAACTGAAAATTTATGCATTAACTGTTTGCATTCTTAGCATGTGTTCCACATTACCCACTTACAGCATTCTTCTGGCATGCTGTAGACTGCATATTTGTTTAAAAAAAAAGGCCTTTCTCCCACAGTTCACACATCTTTCCACCAGTCACTGAATCACCAATACAACTGACAGTGTTTAGAATACCCCTGATGGCTGCTTATGGGTTAGTGTGAGTTCATTATCTTTCTTTTGGCTTGGAATTCGAATAAAAATATCACAATGCTGTTTCTTTGTGGTACATTGAAATGGAATGCATTAAAAAGCAAACAAAAGTATAATAAAAAGGAACACTTTTAAAGAAAAAGTTGTTGGAAAATGTTCTGTAGCTGTCCATTGTGATATCACAAACTAGTGTTGCATTTTGTAGTCTTGGTAAGTGGTCTGACTGTTGTCATTTGAATCTATGGGACCATATTCACTTTCGTATGGCTGCATTTTTATTAAGACTCTAAATCAGACCTTTTTAACCAAGGTTTTGTGGACCCTAGGGTTGTTTTAGAGGTTGCTAAGGGTTCCTTAAGTAATTTAACAACTTTTGCCTCTTAGGCAAATAACCACTGACAGCAATGATCAATTTAACTATCTGTAATGGGGGAATTCTTCCCAACGATCAAAAATGTAAGGAGTATTTTTCCCACTGACCTTCACACAAATATATTGTGAACTGTAGATAGAGAATTATTAGCAGGAGATCGGTAAACTGGAAATGGTATTTCAAGGGTTCCTCTGGGTTAAAAAGATTGAGAAAGACTGCTCTAGATTAACTACGTAGTGAGGCACCTCATACCTGGACCTGTAGAAGCCTCTGCCAGTAACTTTTCATGCCACACTTGCATTAGTACACCAAAGCCTGTATCCCAGAGCCCAGACCTCCGCAGAAAGACATTACAGGCAAACCTTGTTTCTTCTTTACACAAGGCCCAGGTACCACCAATCTTAGGCTTTTGATATCGGCCCGAGGTATGGATCCAGTTATAGCTCCTAGGCCCCCACAGAAGACCATCAAAATAGCTTTTTCTTCTTAGCACATGTTCAACATGACCAACCACCTTAGACACTGGCAAAAAAACGGAGGTATTCTCCATTTGGGAGGGGTTATATAGGGGAGGAACTCAATTCTAATTGGGTTTGCCAGTGTCCAATCACCTGTGGTGACTGCATAACCCATTTAAGGCTCTGTGTCCCGTGATGTACGAGCAAGAAATTTGTGTGGTGATTTCCATCTGTACAGAAACTGTGGATAGGAGGTGTGTCTTGTATTTTAGCTATTCTTCCAGTTTGGGTGGAAGAGAGCGTTGGACTGGTGCTAGTAAAGGCTGTCCAGTGGCAGATTCATTTGTGGAGGGTATGGAGGGAATCGCTTCCAATGGCTTATATCCCATTTGTAGGTGGTAGGTGATAGACTTCATTGGGGCCTCGAGCTGCTACCTTTCTGATAATGACAATAGGAGGATTACCACAGAAAACACTTACCAATAGACATTGGTCACTCCTCACCAAAGCCATTCCTCCAGGAATATGATCTTCCAACATTGTGTTGTTTTTTGTGCTTTCAAACAGGGCGACGCAAAAAAAAGTATGATATCTAGTTTAAATTCCTAATACCCATTGCTGCACAGTGATTATATAAAGAGGAGCGAGTTACTACAGGACTACATTTTGTTTGTAGTCCACACCTACCCACTTTCATTTAGATGTTTGAGTGGCATCTTAGGTGTTTCATGTAGTGTAGATATTTATGTACAGGATTATTATGTTAAGGTTATTTACAAGTATGTTTTGTGAATATAGTCATCGTTTAAACAAAAAATATTTTACTTTAAAAGGGTGTTATACTGTATTTTCAATTACCACGCATTTTGAGTTACTATCTGATTATTTCCTGTAGTTGTAAACCTTTAGAATGCAAAATGAACAAAGCACATTCTCATATAAAGTGTATTTGCCTCAATTCATAAGACTTAGTGTGGATCTTGGCCACTCACTCTGTGTATCCTGGCCACATTCTCCTTCCGCTGTAATCCGCATGTGTCACTTCTGAGGCCTCGTACACACGACCGAGGAACTCGTCGGGCGAAACACATAGTTTTCCTCGTCGAGTTCCTTGTTTGACTTGTCGAGGAACTCGACAAGCTTGCTTTGCATACACACGTTAAAGACCAAATCTCCTCGTTCTCAAACGCGGTGACTTCGACACATACAACGGCAGGGGCTGCTTGTGCTAATCTCATGTTACTGCGTCTTAGGAAAAAGTTTGGTAAGAGACATTTGCACTTTTCAGTCTGTTACAGCATGACAAATGTGCTCTCTTTTTTGCTCGTCGAGTTCCTCGACAGATTCCTCGATGAAAACTTACACACGACCAGTTTCCTTGGCAAAAAAAGCTCTCCCATGAGTTTCTTGATGGATTCTGCTGAGGAAACCGGTCATGTGTACGAGGCCTGACAGTTTTCTCTGACACCAGGCAGTCCATAATGATGGACCACCCCCCAGCATACAGGAAGTGTTTGACAGCCATACTGAGCTAAAGATGTGTATGTTTCCCAAAGGGGCTGTTTAGAGGGTGGTGGGGGGGTGTCCATTGCCTTCACTCAGGTGTTAGATTACACTCAGCTCTGTGCTATGCAGTGTGTGACATCAGATCACTGCCCCCTGCCTCCTGCCTCTCTGGAGGAGAGTGGGCTGTAGATAAATAGGCACAGCTTATGTGGGAGGATTTGATTTATTATTGTTTATCACCAGAGTCTTGTCATTTCAGTGAGCTTATGTAAAGGTTTATAAACACTGTAATGTCACTTTTTAAATTTTATGCATCATATTATTTATACACATTTGTATATTCTCCCTCTAGCAGCCATGTACTGTATATATTAGGCAAACAGACAGCAACAACTACTGAGATAGTGAGGCTGATTTAATTATCAAATCTTGTGAAAAGCACATTCCTTTTATATTTTATATGCACATGAATGGATATTCAAAGTGAACACATTTACAATTTATTGAGTGAAGTTTCTCAACTGCTTTAGTAAATCAAATGCACTGCCTTTAGCCACACAGAGAGTACATTGGGGTTGATTTACTAAGGCAAATAGACTATGCACTTTGCAAAGTGCAGATGCACTCCGAAAGAGCAGTTGCTCTAGAGACTAGTAACTAATGCAGAAGCTTTGCTGACTTTTACCATCCAATCATGTGCAAGCAAAATTGCTGTTTACTTATATTTTCCTTGCATGCGGCTATTATTTGCAAAGTGAAGCTTTACCTTGTTTACTAAGCTTTGGGGCAACTGCTCTTTCAGAGTGCAACTGCACTTTGCAAAGTGCACAGTGTATTTGCCTTTAGTAAATTAATCTCATTGTTTTCAGTCAGTCACATCTGACTGTTAAGCTGGCCATAAATGGATCTGAATTTGATTCATCTATGGGCAGGCTGATTGTACCCAAGAGATTCTATCGATTGACTTGGGTACAACCAGCCTGTCTGATTTTTCTACATGGAGTTACTGCAAGCAGCTATAGCCTCTAGAAGTAACCATTGTGTTCTGTTGATCAGAAATGCTCCACACACCCCCTGCTGGTGGAATACAATAGCACAGCGCAAGGAATTTTGACTGTGTTGATGGGGAAAGCAAGCAATTTTCTTTCTACCCGTGGTGGAAGGAAAAAAATCTTATCATCTATGGCCAGCTTTAGAGCCTTATTTACTATACTCCAGTGATATGAAATGATGCTGGGCCAGATTTACTAAAGTGGAAAGTTCAGTCATGTGCAAGGGAATTCGAAAAAGGAAAAAGAGCATTTGCTTTGCGATTGGATGTTTGCGGTTCATACAGTTCACTCGCTGCCTTAGTAAATCTGCCCTTCATGGAATGTCACACTTTAATAATTAACCCCCTAGACTGGTGGTGTCAAACTCAATTTCATCGTGGGCCGCATCAGCATTATGATTTCCCACAAAGGGCCCATTTGTATCTGTAAGATTAGATGTCCAGCGCATCCCCTCCCCTTACATTAGATGTTAAGAGCCAACTCACCATCACAAAGTTGAGTCCCCCACTCTCCCTTACATCACAGTGCACCCCCCTTTCCTTATGCTGCTGCTGGGAAGAAGCTGGATGCATTGCTTAAAAGCATAAATTTAGGGTCCTCAGAAAGACCAGAGGAGGGCTACAGCTACAGGAGAGCTGCGAGGGCCATATAAAAATGGCCTGAAGGGCCTGCTTCGGCCCGCGGGCCTTGTGTTTGACACCTGTGCCCTAGACTAAATACTGTGTAGCAACAATGAGCAAGAAGTATGTATATGTAATGATCAAATATGGCTGACCTATATATTTATATGTGAGATAAAGTATACATACAAAACAATGTTTTTAAAAGATTAATGCACATGTGAATTATGTTGTTTGTGACTATAAAGTTAATTACTGGAATAATCCAGTGTGCCAGTACAAGAGCAGTGAGTGCTTTCTATGAACTCATTGCCGGCTATGCTGACTAATAGCGCAGGGTGTAAAGAGAGGTGTGAAAATAGTAGGCATACTAAAACCTCTGTAGCACATGCAAAAATGCAAATCAGTTTTGGACGACCAGGTGAGGTCTGTATAGATTTTGAAAAGCTTTCACTAAAAGCTAATTAAAATCCTTTCTAACGATAAGAAAGATTGGGGAGGAGAGTTGTTGTGATTGTGTTTTTCTAAGAATTTAATTTACAGCCAATTTTTTTTATCTGAATGTTATTTTCAAATTCACCCAGTGATAAGGACTAACATCTGTTTTCTGTTCAATAGTACAAGGAGGCTCTGCATGGGGCTGAGTGTACATAGACCATGTGAAGCCATTGTTATCCTTCTTTTTTTGTCCCCTTGCCTAGTCCATTTGCCACATACCATCCGGCAAACAGCTGACACATATCGGCTATTATGGAGCCTGGCCTAATTGTGTCCCAATCTTTAAAAGCTTCTCTGTGCTTGTCTTGTGTGATGTATCAGAGGCTAAGACTATATAAACAGCAGTATCAAAGACCACTCTCATTTTTGCATTTGCAGAGTAACAGACTGTTATGCCAGAGGGTTTGTTGCTGCTAAATATATAATCAGAATCTAGAAGCCGCTATTTGCCTTTTCTCCGGAATGTTTGTGTTTTCGATGGTAATTCAGCATGCAATTATGAAAGATTTCCACAGCAGTTTAGTTCAGTGAAAGAAACTAATGCAGATCCATTTGGCAGCTTTCCTTTAAATTTGCACATTAAATTGGTTCTTGTTAAATATATGCAAAAGACAAAATAACAGCGCTTGGGCTTTTTTTTTCTTTTCTTTATTTATTTTGCTGATCAAACTTCATTGTGTATTCACAGCCTTCCTGGAGCAGAGACCACGACGACACAGCGTCAACGCGCTCAGGGGGAACTCCTGGACCATCCAGTGGGGGGCACACGTCGCATAGTGGGGACAACAGCAGTGAACAAGGTAGGAATTTTATTATTGGTAGTGCATATTACTGTGTATTAACAAATAACTGAATGTATATCTACAGGTAGTCAATGCAAATTATAAATGTTACTGATGCCATAACTTTGGTACTATTGCTTGGATGCCTAAAATACACTATGGCGTCATAGATATGGCCATGCGGCACTCTTTTTGTGTTTGTGATTTTTTCTCATTTCCTGAAAATTATTAAAAAAATGTATGTTCCCTTAAATTAAGAGGGTGTACTGATTTGTGGTAAGGATGAATTGTATTGTTGTGTTTTATTGATTTTATGTTTTCTGTTATATAATATGATTGATATATTGGTCATGATAGCAGTACATTCTGCAAAAAATGGTTATTGCTTGTTAGTGTATGGCTCTGAACGAGACCTACATAGAACTGGGTCTTTATAAGTACACTTAATACTCTAGACCAGGGGTCTGCAAACTATGGCCCTCCAGTTGTTCAGGAACTACAATTCCCACCATGCCTAGTCATGTCTGTAAATGTCAGAGTTTTACAATGCCTTATGTGATGTTTAGTTCCGCAACAGCTGGAGAACCGTAGTTTAGCGATCCCTGCTGTAGACCAATGCCTCAAAAAAATCGACTTTATTTTTATTTAAAGCATTGGTGTAGAGTTATAAGTGTACAGGCATACCACACTTTTAAGTACACAATGGGGTTGATTTACTATCGCTGGAAAGTGAAAAATTGTACTCACTTCTGCATAGAAACCAATGAGCTTCTAACCCCAACTTGTTCAATTAAGCTTTGGTAATAAAACCAGGAAGCTCATTGGTTTTTATGCAGAAGTGAGCCTGATTTTGCGCTTTCCAGCTTTAGTAAATAAACCCCATTGTGTACTTAAAAGTGGGGTATGCCTGTACCTTTAGTTAGTGAGTGAGCGAGTGAGTGAGTGAGTGAGTGAGTGAGAAACTTATATAGCGCAACACATGCAAACTGAATCGCCTCTGGGCGCTTGGTATCCATTCCCTGGGCCCTCAGAAGAGATGGGTTTTGATTTTTCTCCTGAAGGCCAGGTGGTTCACCTGGGTTTAAAGACCCAGTTCTATGTAGGTTTGGTTCAGAGTCCTAAACTGACTTTTATTATTTGTTTTTTTTTTTCATTAACTATTTGCTTTTGATATATGTAAGAGCTCACTTTTGATGGAGCCAAATGACTTTGAGGACCTAGAAGGAATCTTGTTGGTTATAGAGAGTTATAATGACACCACTGTTTTTTTTTTGTCTTTGAAGCCCCACTCTGGGCAATACCCAAACATAACCCTTGCATTTTAAGTTAAATGATCTTCAAATCTAGGGGTAGAGGAATAAGCTGCAGTACTCATATTGTCCCTCGTACCTGCCAGCTTTCACTACAATGTGTGACTGGTCCCCTGAAGCCACTAGCTTTTACTACATCATCAGTTGTCAGCTTTCCGTCATCATCATATACAGCGGAAGACCAGCTATATTGCTTGTCAGGTGAGCGAGGGTTGGCCCATAACTTGGAAATAAGAAGAACTCTGACTTCCAGGGGAGTGAGGATTACATCTTATTTCTCTACCCTGGGGATCAGGTGCATTTTTTTCAATGTGAAGCAATACATGCTACACCTGTGATGTGGTGCCATTCATTCTAAATGCTTTGCAGTGAGAGAAATAATACATGCAGAATTTTTGCCCTGTTTTAGTACTTTAGGCAACCCATTCAAATACATTTTCTGCTTTAATGCAACACATTGATGCACATAATAAAGCACTGCAATGGCGTGAATGGGCCCCTAGTAAATCACCCCCAGTGTGTATTTACAATTTAACTTTATAGTGACACATTTTGTTTTAAGCAAAACTTTTATTCTGTATTTTGTTGAGACAGACGTGGCTAATGTCTAAGCGGTGTTCTTTATAGGCATTTAAGGCCTGCTTGGAGGATTATTGTTTTATAAAGTAGAGAAATTGATTAGCTATTTAGTGAAGGCTGTGACTTGAAATATGCATTTTGCAACCTGGGTACTAACAGAGAATGGATAATGTAGACAGCTAGAGTGTGTTCAGTGTTATTGGCTGCAGATTTATATAGATTAATGTGAACAATTATCAGAGCATCTTATAATGAGCATGTATGAGATAGCCTTATAAAGACAAATCACCTATCAGCACTTGTATTTGACTGCTCATCCTAAACATGCAGGATTAGGCAACAGTTAGCATTTAAAACTTACTAAAATGTCACTTATCTTTCCCACCGATCAACTAAAAGTAGGCTGAAAATACTTATATTTCAGTTTTTTTTTCTCTAATTAAAGATAAAGTAATATTTCTATCAGTTTAGAAGTAACCAGCAGGTTAAAAATGTACTCAAAGGATGAGATTTAAGGCAAGTTTGCATTGTAGCCTGTGTACACTTACAGCTGCTTGGACAAACTTCACTTCAAGTAGTTTAAATCAGAATAAAACGTATTGCTTTAACAGTTTTAAAAAACAGTTATATTCGCAGGATCCTGGGATTGCTAACTGTCACATTTGCTTGTGCTCTCAACCAAACTGCCAAACCTTCAAATGGCTGGTGTCATAACTGATCACATGTGCAGCACCATGACAGTTGCAGATCCAACAGAGGCTAAGCTGGCATCTTCCTCGGCTGAAAAGGATAGGAGGGTTTAGTTCCACTTTAAGATCTGCGTTATCAGACTTTATTTCAAGCCATATTTTTTTTATTATAGTAGGGGAAGGCTAGAACCCTGTCTTTGGCCCATTAAGGAGATTTACAGTAATTTCCTGTTCTAGTGACAATGTTGTCCCAAGTACAGGAAGGGGTAAATCTGTTTTACAGGAACATGCAGGCAAAAAAAAAGCACACTGGCAAGAACATCTGTTAAATTTGTATTGCTGTCTCTGTTCCCAGTGACCCACATTGCAGCAAGTGGGGGGAAACTTTCCCAACAGGACACAGACAGTATAAGTGTTTCTTTGTTAAAAAAAAAAAGATAGGTTTTTGCTAGCGATACAGATACCGGTATATTTCAAAGAAGTGTCATTAGTAGCTTTTTTTAAAAAAAAAAAAAAGTTATAATATTGTAAAAAGTAAATAAGTCCCAAATAAATGCTTTAAAGCGGATGGTTCACCTCAAAAAAATATTAAAAGCCAGCAGCAACACATACTGCAGCCGCTGACTTTTAATATTAGGACACTTACCTGTCCTGGAGTCCAACGGCGTCCGTAGCAGAGGACGAGCGATCGCTCGTCACCCTGCTGCTCCCCCCTCCATCCACGGTGAGGGAACCAGGAAGTGAAGCGCCCGGCGATTGGCTCCCGCTGTGTGCTGGGAGCCGAGAGTTCCCAGCACACAACGGGAAAAGCCCGTCTTTTGCCCGAGACTGCGGGCCGGAAGTGGGTGCAGATACCTGTCTTTAGACAGGTATCTGCACCCCCCTCCCCCCTGAAAGGTGTCAAATGTGACGCCGGAGGGGGGGAGGGTTCCGATCAGCGGATCCTCACTTTAGGGTGGAGATCCGCTTTAAGTTAAAACATTATAAATTGCTATCTGTTTACCCAAATTTACCCTTTCTTAACAGTCCTGGCAGCAGCATTTATTCAGCCCTAAGATGCTGCATGTTCCCCTATGAGTGGGCAGTTGGGGGACAGTGAAACTGCAGCTTACAGCCAGCACTATTTTTCCCACCCCCTTAGTGCCTGTGTAAACAAGGTCCTAAACCTCTTTTTAATGTAGTTGATTTGAATGTCTGCTGCAGGTGCTTATTTACACCCTTTCACCACCACTCACATACTACAACAGCAAGCTATTGCACAGCTTTATCAAAGAGATTCCAGTGATGGCCCTCAAGCAAGTCTCCAGTGTGCATGCATGCATGAGCGTTATAAACCAAAGATGGACGCTTGCAAGTGCACTGGTTATGATGTGGGATGTAGAAAATGTTTATGTTAGTTGGCTGCATGCTCCTTCAAGCACAACATAATGCATATGTGTGCAGGCAGAGTATTCTTTGTTTTAGAGTATAGCTAAAGAAAAAAAAATATTCGGTAGATTTAAAGCAAAATACATTGGTCCCAATCATATAGGTAAGTTTATAAGGCTGGCCATACATAAATATTTTTTTTCTTTCAACCAGAGGGTTGAACACAAATAAAAAGACTTAATTCCCCTGTATCCACATTTAATGTGGATGGCAGAATCACCCCCACTGTGCTATAGCATTCTGTTGTTGGAGAGACTTCTCCACCATCAGAATACAATAGTCAGTGTAACCTGGTACTTTACTAATACACTGTCTGTCATAATGCCCTGAATGTCTCTTTTAACAGTCAAATACTGAAAGACTAATTAGAGCTGGCTTTGCACTGCACACTCTGTAATTAAATACACTATGTATTAGTTTATACATATTTTTTGATGATTTTGTATTAGTTTTTTAGTCTGCTATAGTCTTCTCTAGTATGTACAGCACATGGTTAAGTTTCCTTGGATGAGTCTAGTTCTCCTGTAAGGTTTTTTTGAAAGTCAGCAGGAGTCAGTGTATGAACAGTAGTTGGCTAAATATTTCAACCATGAGTTCAGCTTCTCTGGCACAACAAGGCTTAACAGTCATTATGACTGAACAACATGGGGAGCTTGTGGTGCTAGACTTATGGGCCTCGGGGTGGCTTCAGGGAGATTCTTTTTGCACTTTAAGATGTTTCTTGCACAATTTGCATGCTCTGCTAGTTTTGTAAATGTTATTTTAGTGCTATTGTGTTACAGTTTCTAAATTTACCATGGTAATTATTGACCTGTGCAAAGGGCTAGTTTTACTAAAGGAGTAGCACTTCGCTTATTTTGGTGAATCTGTACATTGTTAATTATCTGCACAGGATATTGCTATTTTTTTTCATTTCCCTGCACATGATAGGGTATTTGAGATTAACACTTGTATTAAAAATGACTGCTTATTGTGTAGTATGATAGTATGCATAAAAACATGTGCACTGAACCGATGCTGAAATAATACATTTTAAACAATGCTTATGTGTCTGTTTATTGCACATGAATGCTTATGTGTTTAAAGCCTTGTTAAAGACCCTTCTCATTTAAAAATAAAAGGTAGTTAAAATCAAATTGCCTTGGTGGGTGGAGGTCAGTCTGGAGGAGTAGGTGCACCATGGCAGCCTGTATTTGCATGCAGACTACCTTAGGTAACACCCATATGCAACTGAGCCTCCATAAATGAGAGGACTGAAATCCAGTGAATGAAAGAGATGGGTCGGGGACAGTAAGAGGGGGAGAAAGGACCGGCAGATCAGAACTGGCCCGAGAGGTAGGCAGAAGTGGCAACCACATTGGGTGCTTCAGCAGGAGGGGGGAATGGGCAGGACCTGGAACCTATGCTGTTGAAGTACTTTGCAGCACATGGGAGGGTGGCACAGCTGTATCTTCTAATACATATTAATGGGCTGCCATATGTAGCAACAGCAATCCCCAGGAAAGTGATTACTTTAGCTCTGGCCACTGTACTGCCCCTGTATGGATGTGTGCATGAAGCATTAAGCTTAGTACACATGGGTCAACAGAAATGGTTCATTAGAAACCGTCCGACATTCGGCCCTGTTCTGTCAGACGAGCATGCTGGAAAACCATCAGTCAGCTGACTCCTGATCAGCACTCCTAGCCAATGGCTGAGAGCGCTGACCAGAGTGTTCTGGCTGGGGGGTTGTGCCCCTGTCAGAACACAATGGAACAGCGGGGGAGATTAATGTACCATTGTCGAATTATTAGTACAGTGGCTCCCACTGGAGCTGTCTTTTTTTCCATTCAACCCAGCTTTTCTAGGCTTTAAATTGATAGTACGCAAGAGTTTTCCTTTGCTCTTGTGAATTTAGATCAAGACAATGGACATTTTTTGAATACATACTCTGCTTGAAGCAGTTTTGCTGTGGTCTCCATTAAGCTCAGAAAAAAATGTCCCTCAAAGAAAACTCTGCAACCTGAAGCTTGCAGTAGATTTGTGTCAAATGGTACTTCTGTTGACTCTACGATGCTAGAAAAAAATGTGTTATGATTGGCTGATTTTTTTTTTAAGGTAAAATGCAAAAATGTACTCTTATTTGCCCCTACCCATTCTTTTTTAAACATACCCTTTTCCTATGTATAAATGTTTCTGCAGCCTTTGGGGAAATCAATATGGCTGTTATCCAAGCTTTACAACCACAAGGCCATTGGAGCATGGCATTGCAGTTTCCTAATGGAGATCCCTGGCAGCAATCTGTAATTTACTTTTAATATGAGGAGGAAATGAGAGGTCTCTGGAAATATAACTAATGTTTCTCCATTCCATGAAACCTTTGGTCAGGGCAAGAGTTAAAAGAAGGAAAAAAAAAACAGGCAATATAAGGGTAGAAAAATTAAAAATATAAAATACAGTACAATGGTGCTTAAAAAAAGCCTGGAAGTAATGCTTTGTAAAGTGTTTCTCAGAGGGCAAATCTATAGCCCAGTTCAAGTGAGGAAGCTAGCAGCCTGACCAAAGCACTGAGTCTTTTAGTTCCTAGTCAATGAAAGCATGTTTCTTAGTGATGATGTGCAGAAACCTGAGAGATTTGGGGTTGGTTTAGACCTGCATTTGAAGAGCCGTTAAAAGTTTGATCCAGATTAAGCCCTACTCCCCAGGGAATCAAGGCAAAACCTAGCAGCTAGGTCAAATGCACACTTTGTTTAGACTCACAGACTCTGCCCTTGTGTGTACATTGTACCTTGAAACTAGATACTAATATACATGCTCCTGTTTAACAAGCAAAATAATACAGGGTTGCCTTTTGGTTAAAAAAAAAAAAGACAAGCTTGTAATAACAAGCTTCGGGATGCTTTTGTTTTTCATATACATCAGGGCAGTGAACCGCCCCCTTATCGATAGAATCATTGTGAAGTATTTTTAGATTAATGATCATAGCAGGTTTCAGTCTGGATTCTTACACTTGATTTATCCATGTTAGAGTGCATAATGTTCTGCTTCTCTACCGAATTTTTGCAGGCTCAGACAATTGTACATTCTAGTGCAGGGAATCTCAAGGTAGCTGTTTTCAGCAAGCACACAGAGCTGGACTAAGAGGGGGAGGTGAAAGGGCCATGGTATGTTCCAGATGACTGAGCAACGATTTATATACCAGCTCTCCTTTTTTTTTTTTTTTACATGAACAAGAGGAGTAATAACTACGCAGAGCAGGGCATTTTGGAGCAGCTTGCTGTCTGATGACTAATGTGATAGAGTATAAGGGAGCTTGCTGATTGGACATCTTAATGAGCACATTTCGAGCTGAGTTTGGGCTGCAGTTCCCCTTGACCTTTGCCCTTTATTGACCAAACTGACACTTCATTTTTCACATACTTCCAATTATGGCTTGTCTTAAGTGTTGCCCTACCTCCTTTATTTCTTTTATATGAATGACTTTAGAGTGATTGAGGCCACAGAAGATATTTTAATTTGAGAAACTGGCATTTCAGGTTTAGAGAGTAATATGAAACTGCTGTCAGTTAGCTGAACCTGTGCTAGAGAACAGATATCTTAAATATGAATATATATATATATATATATATATATATATATATATATATATATATATTCTAGAACCAATGTGGAAGCAAATGTAAAACAAATACACACGTCTATAATACAAATATTGGCTGTAACCTGTGGTGCGCTGCACATTAAGAGTTATGAAAAATGGAGGATCAGTCAAAAGTTTTGTCATCAGAACCAAGAATTAGGAGTCAGGACTATATGTCAGTTTACATTTAAGTTTACGTTTTTATTTTGCTGCTTCTATCCTTGTGAGAACAGTTTGTAGTTGCACAGTTCTATATGCCTTGCATATTGTAAATAAACATATTCTTTATGTGATTAAATGTCAATTTCGTAACGATCTCTGCTTTAAAATAATCCTGCTATAAACGTAAGTAATTTAGCAGGTGCATACAAATTAATAATTAGGGGGTTACAATAATTACAGACTGCACATCAAAATGATTAGTAGATTAAAAAATAAAGCCTCATAAAATTGTATTAAAATGTTGGCTTTTTCCCTGTAAAGTTTCAGCTTGGATCCATCCACCTTCTACACCTCCATATTAATTAGTGAGGTTGCCCATTATAGGGCAGGGCCAAGCTTAACATTTAGATTAAAGCCGTCTTAACTGCTCACATTTTTTCATCTATTGATCATATTTTAGGTTTATAATTAGTTTATTTTAAAACGTATATGTTAAGGATAAGTTCGCCTTTTGTAACATATTTAGGGTGTAACATGCAACATGTTTGGAATGGACCGACCCTTGCACCCCCCCAATTCCTGCTGTCACAGCAAGCTGCATTCTTCTCTCTCCCTGCTAGCAGTTACAATAAAAAAAAAACGTGGATGAGTGGGGCTTCGCCTACCCGGCCGCTTCACTGATTGACATGATGCTGGGCATGTAGAAAATGGAATACCACAAGGTCCGGCAGCCTTTGCAGGTGTCGGCTTGTAGTTTTCAATGAACTACCACAGCCATGTGGAGTGCCGTGGTAGTTCATTCATGCTTCCTGTCAGATTGTATTTGTCTACCCGTATGGGATGTATGGGCAAGAAGATACACTGGCAGATCTGCCGGAGATCTGCATGGCTGCAGTGATCTGCTGATCTCTCGTGCAATGCTTTACAGCAGGGGTCTCAAACTTTCTAAACAAAGTGCCAGTTTAATATCCTCCAGACTTTAGGAAGGTCGAACTGTGGTTATTTAGGTTAAAAATGATCCTGGCATCAGTGAGCGTAAACAATGCATCTTTGATATTAGGGGTGGAATAGCACCCTATTGCTGGTGCCAGTGGGTGGAATAGTTCCCCATCATTGGTGTCAATGGAAGGAATAGTACACCATCACTGTTGTCAGTGGGATTAGTAGTGCCCCATTATTGGTTTCAGTTTGAGAAATAGAGCCCCATCTTTGGCGTCAATGGGAGAAATTAGTGTCCCATCGTTGGGGTCAATGGAAGAAATAATGCCCCATCATTGGTATTAGAGGGAGGAATAGTTTCTTGTATCAGTGGAAGGAAACGTTCCCCAAGGGCCGTATAAAGAAGAGCAAAGGGCTGCAGTTTGGAGACCCCTGTTGTACAGGCTCAAAAAAAATGCAATTTTTTTTCCTGCAAAAAACTTGCATTTTTTTTTATTTTTTGCAAAAGTGAACTTATCCTTTAAGTTTTTGTGATAAGGCAACAAAACAGAGCAAAAAGGCACCCATAAGTCATATCCGCCTCATCTCAGAAAAATTTGGGCCTGGTTAGAGTCAAACATTCAGCCTCTGAGATTTATGAGGACAGACACTTACAGATTAACAATGTATAATGTATGTGACTTATTCTCACTGCAGTATATGACACGTCCTATAGCCTATTTAAACATTTGTCTTGAGCCAATCTAATGTGCGGTCTGCTTTATCATATCATCTCTCATTAGCATACTAAATAACATGACTTTTTTTTTACTATAATATGGAAATGAAATAATATGTAAAATGGCAGACTGAGGTTTTGTCTTTTCTGTAAGGTGACCCCGGTTTCCCAGTAACTGCTCTACTTATGAGCTTATTAAAAAGTTAGAAAAAAAATGAGCTTTTCATACTTCACAGGCATTGATGTGAAAATGAGCTGTCCTGCGAGTAGTTTTCTTGATCATTTTTAGAACAATTGATTAACTAAAGAGCTCCTGTCATTAGCTGACATTGAATGATAGCAATTTGTCACAAGCTAGGAAGGTCATCCAGACAGCGCAGACTGTGGCTTGTCTTTGACTGACCTTTACTGATTTCACTGATGCCATTATCATGTGCTTGTTTTTGACTTGATATGACCCTCCACTGAGGGAGACAGGGCAATATTTAACATAACTATTGTTTCATTGTTATGTTAAATACATTTGATGTCAGCCTTCCTTATGGGGGCTAACTGACCACAAAGCCAAACATATTTGTGAAGCATGCTATCTTTATTGCCTTGCTTTTATTAATTGTGAATTGTTAAATATTAAATAAGGGCCTGTGAAAAATTTTTATTACTTGTTTTAATATATTCCGTATTTTTTATTGTCATACAAAGCTATTGAATTCTTGCATTTAAACATATGCCACTTCTAATATCCCAGATGAACCATTCATTTTACCGTGTTTACATGGAATACAATAACTTTTTTTGTTGTTTTGTTTGATTTATACAAGGTAAACACAACAAAACGCTGCCATATTTATAATGCCTGTATTGCAACACAGGATCAAAAATATAAAGTGAGTTGGAGGAAGGGCTAAAACTAAGCTACACAAAAAAGTAAAATTCTGGTATTAATAATACAAATTATATATATTTAGTAGTCTCTAAATATGAAAGAGTGCAGCACTTCAAATAAGCAAGAAAACTTGTGAAGTAATTACATTTTAAAAGCCTTAAACGCCTCTACATACTCTACAATAGATTTGCAGTCCCAACTGTCTGAATCCCAAAGTGCAAGGATGCTTCAGATGGAATACTACCAATCAGCAAAGTTGAAAACTAGAACTGAACACTGTAAAACAGCAGAAAATATCACCAGAGCATCTTTTGCTATTCAGCATTGTGCTTCTTTAGCTGGCAATTTCTCGGTCATGCAATATTACGCAAATTACATTTATGTCATTTGTTGACACAAATAGAGCTTTCTTTTGGTGGTATTTGATCACTGCTGTTTTTTTTATTACATAAAAGAAAAAACACAGAAAAAAAAAATATATATACGGTATATATTTTCTGCTTTCTGTTAAAAAACATATCCAATCAAAAAAAAAAACAAACAATAAAGCCCCGCACACACGGCCGAGGTTCTCGGCAGAAACCAGCGAGAACCTCGCTGGGAGCCGCATTATGCCGAGAACCTCGGCCGTGTGTACGCTCTCGGCGAGCCCCGCCCGTCGGGAAACCCGTCGAGCAAATAGAGAACAGGTTCTCTATTTGCTCGACGGCCCGTCGGGATGAATGGCTGACGTGTGTACGGGGCCTGAGTGTATATTAATGTGTGAACATTATAGCATCTACAAACTATGGTATGTATAGTGGAATTTATGTAGTTATGACGCTATACTGGTAATGATAGTGACTTATAGTGGGACTGTGATAGTGTAGCAGGCAATCTGGCTCTAAAATAGGCTTACTAGGTGGATCACCAAGTGACACTGGCATCAAATAATGACACTAATACAGTGATCATGTATAATACTGTACACTATCACTGTACTAATGACACTGGCTGGGAAGGTGTTAACAGCAAGGGGCACTCAGGGGGTTAATTCTGTGCTTGACAAGTGTAATGTGTGTAATATTTGATGCTTTTACTAGAAGATCTGGTTGCTTTTTCTCTCTGCTTTGCATGGAGAAGACACAGCCAGACTGCTGCTCTGTGTTTTTAAACACAGGACTATGTGCTGTGATTGGACAAAGTCAATCATTGACTGACACAATAGTGCTGTGTCCAACCACAGCAGGGGGCGTGCGCATGCTTTTATTCATGTTGCTGAGCCTGCAGATGCCACGCAATCACAGTAAATCTACTGTGACCAAGTGGCAAGTAGTTAATAAAACAATAAAAAATGTTTACACTCACAAACATACCATCATATTAGTCTATATACAAAACAATGTTGGCCCCAAAGCTTTTCCAAGGATGCCATGTAAGTCATATCTTTGGCAAAGGGATTGAGTTAATTTAACCTATTTGGACACTGTATGCAGCTTTCTTACACTTATTTCTATTGTTCCCCAAACCATATGTTCTGGAGCAACTTTAAGAACCCCTTACATCTCTTAGATACACTTAGACCCCTTTCACACTGGGGCATTTTTCTGGCGCCCATGCCCCAGTGTGAAAGGGGTCTTATATATGTTGAAGGTTGGGCCACCCACAACTGCACACTTTGGGTTCTCTGGTCTGCCTGATTGTGAGCAGTAACCTTTTTTGAACCCACTTCCATCCATTAGTTATGAGTCTAATCTAGCCACTGAAATTTTTTTTTGCCCCAGCAGATGCATATTTACCTCCACGTGAGGACAATCAGAGCTTTTTTTCTCGGAAAATAGGTGCAGGAACCCAACCACGATCCCATTCAGATTTCACAAACAGTAGAAGGGTTTTAAAGGGTGCAGAGTTCAGGGGGTTACACACAGAGTGCAGAGCTATCACTTGTAAACACAAAAACCAGACTTCTGTGTTTAAAATTGATTGTGGTGAGCAGGCACCAAAGGGTCTGAGCCAGAGGTGGTGGAACTGAGTTCCCCCAAGTTCCCCCTGAAAAAAAGCCCTGAGGACAATAATGCATCAGATGAACTTTACAACCATGACAAATGAATGACATATTCACCGGAATCCTTTCAAGGGTGTCTATAGACCTCATACTCATACATAGTTTTTTGTTATGTATATTTGTCAAGATTGAAAATATCAGAAAACTACTGTCTAAAGTTTGAAAGTACCCTAAAATTCTAGGAAAATATGTAAAGCTTGGTACCTCACATTTAAAGCTGGAACAATTTAATGTGTATCATATAAAGCCCCTGTGGACTGCATCCGTTTCTTGGGTTCCCGGATGCAGAGTCCTTAAATAGTTTGCAATATATTTCTTATCTCCTTTTGACTTTAAAGCAGGTTTCCTTAGAAGAAATGGCGGACGTGGTACATTTTTTTGTTCTCTGCCAGAGAGTATTATCACATGATGCCTTGTGATACAAGCTGACTGCTGAACCAAGAAAATCATCTGGATTGAGCAGATATGTGTTGGTGTTAGAAGGTCTTGTGTGAAAGCTCTGTTTCCCCTTTTGTAAGGAAGAGATACAGTATTGATGTGTACACTCTCTAATGCATCATATTGCTGTTTGATTTACAGCCATAGCAAGCCTCCTACGAGAAGTGTTTGGCACATCTGACTGAGGATTATTAACTATATGACGATGATGATCGTGAAAATAGGAACTAAATAAAATAGAGAACAAGATAACCGGCAGTTTAAAATAAATGAGCCTGGGAATTTCAAACAAATGAGATTCAATATACAGTATGTGATGTCTTTATACATTCAAAGTTCCATTGCTGATCCACTTCTTTTTTGTGGGGTTAACACTTTGTGTTTGTTTACGAGTAGAAAGCCAGCCAGTATGAACAGTGAGGAATGGCAAGAACACCTGTCTGTTTCTTTTGCAGTCTGTGTTCCACTTGGGTAGATTTACCTTGATTTCCTGTTGTGTAACCAGGGCAGACTGTCTGTGCCTTTGCTAGTGGGATTTCCACTTCTTTTCTCAATAGGAGTTGAAAAGAAATCTCAAACGGGAAGACGTGAACTTAATAGAGGTTCTAAGTCTTCACCACTCTGCCTAAAGTGGAGTCTACCTAACATATTTGTGACCAAAAACTGTAAAATGCTTTCCATGGGAACATTGATTACCCTTGCAGTAGAGGAATATGCAATGGTATGTGTTCCTATCAATTGTACCAGTAGCAGGAATACCACAGAACAAGATCAGTAGTATGCCTGTTGTTTCAGTGGAAACAAGCTGAGCCAGCATCTGAGATGTGATCGTGGAGTGTGGAGCCTGATCTTGCCTGGAGCAGCATGTGAAATATTTGACACGTGTTCCTAGTTCTCAGACCCACTGTCAATCAGAAAATCTAGTCGTAGAGTTATTGTCAAGTTAACTGACGCATACCAACATTGCTAAACTTGGTCTACGTGTCTAAGCTTAAAAAAACTCTGGTCACAAAAGGGTTGCAGGGTCAGTCTATTCTGAAATCGTATCTTTTGACAGGTGATAGTGAGTTTTGCCACCCAGCTACTACTTTTATAAAACAAATCGAATAATGAGAGCGACCAGGGAGCGAGCACTCAGCACAGTCCGCCTCCCGACGTTAAAGCCCATGCTTCCCTACTGCGCATGCGTGAGTCGCACTGCACATACCCGCTGGTCCCTGCTGTCTTCTGGGACCTGTGTGTCTCCCAGAAGACAGTGGGAAGGACAGTGTAGGCACAGAAAGTGGCGTAGGTGACCGCGATCACATGCCAGGAAGTGGGAGCAAATACCTGTATTACACAGGTATCTGCTCCCTCCTCTCCCCTGAAAGGTGCCAAATGTGACACTGGAGGGGGCAAGGATTCCAAAAAGTGGAAGTTCCATTTTTGGGTGAAATTCCACTTTAAAGTACATGTAAACCCTTACTGAATGACATTGAATTTACTATAGCATATGTAGCATAAACAGCTGCAATTACAATTGTTTAATGAAATACTGGTTTAACTTTTTTTACCTTTTGTTGGATATCTGTTGATTTCTTGTGGCCACCTTCTGTCTGCATGTATGCATTCCAGCAACTGGTGCATATTATGGTGACACTAGTAGGACAAGCCTGTCTCATCAGGAGAGTGTATGGCAAAGTAGGGGATCAATTGGAAGACAGGTAAAAAGTGTTTTCACTGAGCCCCTGTTCACACCGGTGCGACTTGTCATGCAATTTGACAGTTCCAAAGGCATGACAAGTCGCACCCTATTGTCGGCAATGCAACCATTCATATCCCAGCAATTATGCACTACTGCACTACTTTTTACCAATTTCATTGCCGCTTGCATAGACTTCTGTTAAATAAATGAAATCAGTGCAAATAATGCTAAAGTAGCAAGATTTCAAAGCTGCACCGGTTTGAACCAGGGCTAAAACATGAAAGGCCTTTGTGGCAAGGTCATTATTTTAATAAAAGCTGCAGAATTAAAAATATTGAAAATGACTTTTGGAAATTATCATGTTAATGCTAATACATATACATAAATATGATAAGTTCAATTTGAATAGAGAAGTAGACAAATATATACTGTATATACAACATCAAGACACATGAATAGAATAATTATGTATTTTTTCTTATATATTTTGGGTTCAGTTATCTGTTTGGTGATTGTGATGTCAAAGAAAAGAGTAGTGTTGTGAAATGCTAGTATCTGTTTAAAATCTCAGAACTTACAGACAACTTTTCTTTTTCTGCAGTGTAAATAAAAAGTGTTATCCTCTACATACTCAGACCTTGATCTCAGTCTGGTCACTTGGACCAGCAGCCAAAGCTTTCTTGTTAAGTCTAAGACACAGAAGGCAGTTACACTGTCACTGTTGTTTTTCTCACTTGCCTTGACAGACATCTGTGGCAGGCAAGCATATTTAGCGTGTATCTTCTCACCTCCCGTGCTGTGGCAGTGGGAATGGCTCTGAAGCTTTCATTCAAAATTGACAGGTGATTGCTTCCATAAAATGAGCACGCTCACATTTCCAACTGGTCTGTTTGATTACCTTGCAATTGCATTCCCTTTGTGTGATAACAAGTCACCTGTTCCCAGGGAACAGTTGACAGTCTTCATGTTTATTACCCAATTGAATGTCAGTCGCAATTGCGGCTAAAGATAAACAAAAATGCAAGTATGTATTGACCTTGACTGCTTCCTTTTTTTCCCCCTGCATGATATTGTACTGGATTGCTTCACTGCTATTAAGCTGATAAGAGTATAAACAGGAGTTTAAGGAAAGTTTGATTCCCAGAGGAAAATGCCATATTGCTGTGGGAAATGGCAGCAGAGTAATGCCCTTTGCCAGACTCACTTAGTTCACCTTCATTTCAGCTGTGGGAAAGTGAATGAAAGTCCCATTTATGACTTGAATTTCAAGAGCATTGAGATACACACAGACATCTTATGAACTGTGAATTGCAGCGCTCGTTCAATGACTGACATAGACATATACAACATGAAATGATTTATGGCCTTTAAGTGGTCTATGGAAACATTTTTCTCTTTAAGGGAAGTTCTATGAGAAGCCTCAAAATGAAGCTACTGCTCTCTGAAGCCTCAACATTAAGCTACCACTCATAGGTCCCATAGTTCCACAGCAAGTCATTACCCCAGAACCAGTGTTTGGCCCATAAGATAGAGAATGTCGGCTTCCGCCATAGTTTTTTTTGCAACTGATTACTTTTAAGAAATCTATGCTCCCCTATGGATACGTCTGCTTTCTACATTGAATGCCTAAAGACTTGCCAGATATCCAGATTTAACTCATGGGGGGGCTTATGCACATGGTCGTAATTAACTCACTGATATCTGCAGAGGATCTTACTGGCAGAGACAGGCAGCACAATGTTGTGTGAAAAATGCATCTAATGGTCAGTAAAGTTCTGCCATAAATGCATGCTTAGATGCAAAAAAGTACACAGGACCTATATTTCTCTGTTTTGATTTCATGGATCTTTACGTAGGGCAATGTTACTGATGTTCCACAGTTATACCTCTATCTCAGGCTATAGTATAGTGCTTCACCATGCCAGACTAGCCGTCTACTGCTACTCAGTAGATACTCATGAACAAACATCGGCAACAAGGTGAAGGAAGAATAATTCTTCTTTATTGAATACTGTACAAGGAGTAAAATGTTCCATAGCAGGACCCACACTAATGCGTTTCAGTCCAGAAAAAAATGCCTTATTTATATCCATGTTACTGATGCCAATTTAACTGATTTAATAACAGATGTGTGTATAGGTCCATAGCATACAATACTGTTGCATTCAGATCTGTAAAAAAATATATACAATTTACAGATCACTTTTACGTCTATTGCATAAGCCCTTTTCTGAATCAACTTTCAGTTACCAGGTATTATGCCATTGCTAGTATACAAAGATGATGCTTTCACATTGCACCTATGAAGTTGCATGATTTTGTTAATGGCCTTTACCTATATTGGTCTGTACCTACCTCTTGGTGGTGCATTATTTAATTTAGAATAAACTGTAAATTCTATTTGCACTATATTGGTACATTTGCTAATAGTGTATCTACAATATATTGTAAAGGACACAGGTATATATTGCCCCATTCTAAAGTTAAAAGGTGTGTAGAGTGTATGCAGTGTACATGCTTTACACATCTGCAAAGTTGATATAACACAAAAAGACTGACGAGAGCCCATATTTTGGTATGGATTGCAAATCTGGAACAAAACACAAAATATATTTCACAAATACCCAAAACAAAGCATAATTTTTTAATAAAAAGGCAGCATTTTTGTTGTGACAAGTTAATCATAAAAATATAGTGCTGACAGCATGCAGCCAATCAAGAATACCAAGGCATCCTGGGAGGTGCCATTGATCAGCAGCTGGAGTGCAGAGGACTGACTATTACTAGAGTAATAAACGCACTGACAGTATGTAAATGGATTTAGCTCTAAAGTGATGCTTTCTGTTTGTGGGTCAGTGTGAATTGCTTTTGGAATTGTTGTGGCTCTTTTAGTGTCTCCCTAATTTACCAATTAGCCCAACTGAATAAACAAGCATGTGACTTTGGAGCTCCCATGCAGTTTGTTATGAGTGCTGGCTTGTTAGAAGTCTATTTATCATCGTGCTACGGGAAAGGAGTCTGTCTCCCTCTCTCTGTGAACATGATGTCAACATTTTCCTATTGCATCAGCATTTGTACCGTACACAAGAAAGATATTGTTTAGTTTTCTTCGCTTTGGCAGTGATTTGTGCATGATAGCTTTTAAACTAACCTCAGGGGTTTGCAGTTTAACCCTGGTCCAATAACTTCAACAACATAAAGAACTGGTAATACACACCAATTTACCTTTAATTTATACATTCATCTTCCTTAATATTTCTGACAAATGATATATTGTGAAACAGGGCAATGGGACATTCAGCTTTGCAAATGGTGTTCATCACCTATCTATGCTTGCTATGCCTTTAATCTGTTGAAAATATCCACTGAGCTTTAAGGAGAATTATAGTGTGTTTTAGAAAGTTCATATTTTTAGTTACCAACTTACCATCATAACTGTTATTTACATTTTTTTGACTGTTACTTGGTGTCCCATTATTTTTGTTTTTGGTGTTTTATGTATAGATTTACAGTACTCCATCTAGTGTTCAAATGTATAAAAGAGAATGTGATTGGCATCCCAACATAGGGACTGCTAAAATTAGCAAGGTTTAAAATTTTCAATACATTGGACCTGACCCATAGACTACCATTGGGAAAGAGGGGAACATTTATTGTGTAGCACTGTAAAGCAGAGCATGCAGGGCAAATACAGCTGTACAAATTTACAAGTTATACATTAAAAACATTTACAAAGACTATTGTTTTCCTGTAAAAGTTCAATATACTAGAAAATCCATTATTTCACTTTTGAAAGAGCCACCTCCTAATTTCTGGTGTTTCTCACTGGGCAAGAAGATCTGCACACTCTCTACAACAAATACAATGCCTGCTGGAAATTGAATTTATCTTTCATTTGTAAAAAGTGAGACAGGAGAGGTGAGAAACTCAGACAGCAACAGAAGGAGTGAGATTTCTAGGTGGGTGGGAACAGTGCTTAGGGGATCTGCATCAACAGAAGGAGTGACAATCCAAAGTAAGTGGGAATAATGCTAGGGAGAGCTGCAGCAATAGGAGGAGTAAAACTACAAGGTGGGTGGAAACAATGCCTGGGAGAACTGCAGCAATTGGAGGAGTAAAATTACAAGGTGGGTGGAGACAGCGCCTTGGAGAACTGAAGCAATAGGGGGAGCAAAACTACAAGGTTGGTGGAGAAAATGCCGGTGAGAACTGCAGCAATAGGGGGAGCAAAACTACAAGGTGGGTGGAGAAAATTCCCGGTGAGAACTGCAGCAATAGGAGGAGCAAAACTACAAGGTGGGTGGGGACAATGTCTGGGAGAACTGCAGCAATAAGCAGAGTGAAACTACAAGGTGGGTTGGGACAATGCCTGGGAGTTTTGATTAGCAAAGGTAGGAGTCAGGCTCCAAGATGGGTGAAGACAATACCTGAGAGATCCCATTGATGCTGTTCCCAAGAAACCAGCATGTGATTAGGTCACAATCCTCCAGCAATGACGCTAATATCACATTGGATTGGCTGACCCTTTAATAGGACATATCCAGATTTTTTTTCTATTTTGGTCAGCTTTAATAGGCAAAAAAACTCTTATTCTCACCCAGTTAGCCAAATCACTCAGAAGCATGAAATCAAACTATCCATGTAGTTAAACCTTAAAAGTTGAAGCTCAATGTAGCACATTCCTCTTTGTGTTTTTAAAGCTGCATCTTAATTAATTTTGGCTTACATGGCTGCAGTAGAACTAACAAGTTCACTTATATGGTCATTTATCTTGATCCAGTAATGAACTGATACATCTCAAGTGGTCTGCCTGCCAGCTTTGAAAACTGCTCTCAATCTTCTCTTCATTAGACAGTATTGTGAGTTTTTGACACATATGTTAGAAACATGCAGAAAATATAGACAAAACTTGTGTGTTTTATTGTATCGTCTTAGGCCAATAAAAGCCTGGTGTTTTTGCACTCTGACTGTAATGTAAAAAGTATGGGACGAATGATTCTTTTATTAACATTATAACTGGAGTCATGTGGAGAACTGCAAAGCCGTTTGAACTAATTTTAGCTTACAAGAAGATGAAGATAAGCTTCCCACTATGGTTATGCCATATGCTCTCCTGGTGATAATATTCAAGTGTAAAATACTCAACAGAGATACATTGTTTGAGCAGCTAACAGCTAAAGAAGGACATTTCTGCAGAGTAAGATTATATAAAGTAATATAGTTGCCGAAAGTCTCAAATAACATCAAATTAAATTAAGCAGAGATATTTTGACCCTGATGCTTTTTATGAGAGCTAACATAATTTATTTTGCTACATATTTTATTCAATTAAATTCATTTCTCACATGCATATAGGAAAATCAATTTTTATAACAATTGATTACTTTTTGTCAAGAGAGAGAGAGAAAAAAAAGAAAAACAGTTCTTAACATTTGAAGCGGTATTAACTACCTACATTGTATAAAGAACTGAATAACGCCCAACCGAGTTAAATGCTGCTCCTAAAAGCCTCTTTAAGCACGTAAAATCCATTATGTTTCCATATTTGGAGAATTTAGCTTCTTTGGTTTCAGTTAAGAGTGTTTGACCTATTTATTTGTCACCGAGACCACTTCACAGGGAGGGGATTTGTTAGTTCTTGCTAAACTGAGAAAAAGAAAAAAACTGGCATGGATAGAAAGTATATTTGCAGATGAAACACTGTGTTGGAGACTGTGCAGAGCCCAGTGGAAGCTTTGTGTTAACAACTGCTGAAATGCTTGACCTATGGGTAACCTTGGCCAAACAAACCTGCAAGTGAAGAGTCCTCTTTTGACACAGATACCTGGTGTTGTGAGAGGGAGGGAAGAAAAACATAGGAGGGATAAAGTAATGGAATGATAATGGTGGCAATGTTGACCCAGAAAACGAAGGATAACATTGCAGGAACAGATGAAGATAAAACGAAATTATACTTCTTTTTAATTAGAAAAATCCAAAATTGCATTAAAAACATAATTTTACACTGAGAGAACCAAGGGAAAACAAAACAAAACAAAAACAAAAAAATCTGCACTGTTAAGTTGTTGATTAGATGCAAAGACTCAAAATGTGAATAATGCAGTTATGCATTACATGTTTCTTATCAATGTTTTGTGGTCGTCTTTATCAACTACTGAATGAAACTGACAGCAACCTGGCCTGAAATGTATTCCTCAAGGTAATGGAGTATTTGGAAAATCAAGACCCTCCATAAAATTTAACAGTTCTCTGGCTATCATATATTTCATATTTCATATTTTTTTTAAATATATGTACACAAACATTCCCGCATGCAATTTTCTTTAACCACTTTAGCCCCGGACCATATTACTTACCAAAGACCAGAGTACTTTTTGTGATTCGGCACTGCGTCGCTTTAACTGACAATTGCGCGGTCGTGCGACGTGGCTCCCAAACAAAATTGGCGTCCTTTCTTTCCCATAAATAGAGCTTTCTTTTGGTGGTATTTGATCATCTCTGCGGTTTTTATTTTTTGCGCTATAAACAAAAATAGAGCGACTATTTTGAAAAAAATGCAATATTTTTTACATTTTGCTATAATAAATATCCCCAAAAAAGATATATAAAAACATTTTTTTTCCTCAGTTTAGGCCGATACGTATTTTCTACATATTTTTCGTAAAAAAAATCGCAATTAGCGTTTATTGATTGGTTTGCGCTAGGGCTGTGCAAATTAACTTTTAATTAATCGATTAATCTTTAATTTTTTTGATCGATCAAAATCTTTTTGATCGATTTAAATTCTTTTGATTGGTACTCACCTCTCCGCCGGCTTCTGGGCCTTCAGGGAGTTCCATCAGAGATCCGGTGACATCACGGACACCGGCGGGGCTTGCTGTGTCCATCTGAAGGGCTCCTTTGCTGTACCTTCATATCTGAATACCGGCGGGACCTTACTACCTGCCACACGCAAGGGCTGTTACACTTTCCTCTATCAACCTGAGATTCTACAGCCATCCACTGGGAGTTGTGATAGTTCCCTTCATGGGACATCTACATGCCGACAGACTGATGTTAACTTCTCCTCATCTGGATTCAGCAGTGGTATCGTTGTACACATTTTTATACCAGTATCATACTTAGCTTCATGTTTTTATGACTGCTTTTGCTACCGTTTGGTATTACTTGCACCATTTTTACAGTTTATGTAGCTACATCGATTTCATCTCCAGTGCAATATTTATTTTGTTACCTACTTGAAGACTATAAAAGTTTTAATGCTATTCCCATCGAGCGCTGCCTTTGTGTGTTTTCTGTATTCTGCTATCCATTTTTGTTGGTAGCTGCGCTGGGAATCAGCCTGCAAGGAGATCAGCTAAAAGTAGTTGGATCTGTATGTGCGTTATAATTAATCGAAATTAGTCGATTAATCGATAAAAAAAAAAAAAACGATTAATCGAACACAAACATTTTGATCAGTAACAGCCCTAGTTTGCGCAAAATTTATAGCGTTTACAAAAAAGGGGGTAGTTTATGGCATTTTTATTAATATTTTTTTTTTACTAGTAATGGCGGTGATCAGCGTTTTTTTCGGTACTGCGATATTATGGCGGACACATCGGACACTTTTGACACATTTTTGGGACCATTGGCATTTTTATACCGATTACTATAAAAATGCCATTGGCAGTGAAGGGGTTAACACTAGGAGGCAGGGAAGGGGTTAAGTGTGTTCCTGTTTGTGTTCTAACTGTATGGGGGGGTGGACTCACTAGGGGAAATCACTGATCTTCTGTTCATACATTGTATGAGCAGAAAATCAGCGTTTCCCCCGCTGACAGGAATGAGAGCTTTGTGTTTACACACATACCTCTCGTTCCCCGCTCTGTAATGAGCAATCGCGTGTGCCCGGCGGCGATCGTACCGGGGGCGGTACTCGGGGGCGAGCAGGGGCCACTAAAGAGAGGACGTAGAGCTACGTGCTCTCGCGGAACAGTGCCACCGTCCCGCAGTAATATGACGGCGGGCGGTCGGCAAGTAGTTAAAGTTTGTTGTTTTTAATATGTCAGTTTACCCTTAATTAGTATTTTTTCTCAGACACACTTTTAGGGTGGTAGAGGTTCAAGCCTGGTACACACTATAGGTTTTTTCTGTTGAACCCAGCGGGTTGAACAAAAAAAAAACTGTCAGTCAGAGCCACTGTTCTCAGCGATCTCCCCCTCTGAGATTTTGAGTTCTGAAAAGGGGATGGCTTCTGACAAAACACTCCAATCAGCGCTTTATGACATTGGCTGAGAGCGCTGATCGGGAGTCAGTTGACTGCTGGTTTTACAGCATGCTCATTCAACAGCAGCTGACAAAACAACCGGCTTCTGTCGGACAGACCGATGCAGGCCGAATGTTGGCTGCTTTTTTGAATGGCAAATACCTCCAGACATGTGATCCGTGTGTACCTGGCTTTAGGGGTATATCCACTGTTGCAAGAAAGTCTAAAGCCCCGTACACACAATCAGAATATCGTACAAAAAAAATACCACTTTCGATGCGATCATACGATAATCTGATTGTTAGTACACAGCATTCGTTCAAAGTTTTCCGAAGGGACAAACGCAAAAATATTTCTTGTACGATACCAGATCGTACAATTTTTGGTTAATTTGTACAATTTTCCCCAGAAAATGCAATACAAATAAATTACATCACTTCGTAATTTTTATTCTGTCATTCAATAATCTTTTTACTTTAGTAATCTATTCATTTTCGATATGGAGACTAACATGCAAACAAAAAAACAGATGATCTTCCGTCCAATAATCTCATTGTGTGTACTAGGCTTTATTCCCAGGCTAATAAGAAAACAGCCAGCATCTGGGTACTGGCCGTTACCCTAAACCCCTCAGTTGTGTGTATCCCAAAAATTTCCCACTCAGGTGTAAATGGAAAACTGCTTTTTTTCATGTTTGCAAAGGGCAGTGAAAATTGTTCAACCATTTCTTCGATAGGCATCAGCAAAGGTGTTTTTTCAAAGACAAGCAAGACCAGAGCATGCATTGTAAAGTGAAACCTAATCCTAGCTACAACTTAACAATATGAACAAATAGAACGTTTCCATGATGAAATATGTGATACATGCTAAGCCTGAAGACCTGGCAACACGAGATGGCAAAGCTTGCTTATCCCCCACTCTTTGTTTTTATAGGGTTTGCACAGGAACAAATACCTCAAGTAAATACAAGCAAAATAGCTTTGCTGGTCCATATCATGGCCGCACACATGCTCACAAGTCAGCTTTGGCAGGAAGTTTCTAAGGTCTGTTCCGTACCATTTCCATTGCATCTTTATCTCTCCTGCTCATTGTTTGTTGCTGAGTACTTTAAACCTCAACTTCCCAACTAAAAGCTTCCTGTTGCCTGCTTTTACATTTAGGCCTTTCAATCAGAAATTTGCTGTTGTTCCTTAACTCATTTCGCTCACTTGTGAATTGCAGTTTAATAAGGCAACTTGGTTGCTTCAACATACATTTGTTAATGAAAAGGTACAATTGATGTATTATATTTTTAGAGTTTGTGGGCAATCTCTGATTGTTCAATGGTGGGTTCAAAAGAAAACTGATGGCTATCAAAAATGTTTACCACAAAATTTCTGCTTATTATTCCCATATTATTCATTTGCAGGAATGTTGTAAATGTTTTATTTATTTTTTCTAAATATCACTAAACTTAAATAGATGTTGTCTCCAATTAAGGTCCTGGTTTATATTTCACAACAGTGGACATGTGTCCATTTTATTTTAGACAGTTTAGACAAAGCTTAGGTGCATCTCAAAAATGTATAACTGGGGGGTCAATTTTTTTTAACCATCTTTATTGTTCCTGGTTAAAGACATAACCATCTGCCTCTTTACAAAGTAACTCCACTTTCGTGGGGGGGGAAAAATAGCAAATAAGGAAAAAATAATAAAGCGTATACAATTGTGACACAAGTCATATTTTAATTGAATGTTATTAAAAAATTACCTTTCCTTTTCAATCTGCAGCTCTATAGTTTGCTGAAAATGCAATTCAATAAGGCAACCTGGAGTTTTCTGTACACAGAATCTGTACAGAACGCCCCCCAGAAACATAATATCCTGCTTTTTTGATTGGCTCACCGATTTGCCCAGAAGTCTGCACTAAGATACAAGTCAGATTTCAGGCATCTCCTGCAACAAAAATGTAATTTTTGGTGAGATACTCCAAATAAGAAATCATGTCTAATTAGTACCCTGAAACTGCTGCAGCTGATTGAAAATCATGAAACCACTCCCATTAGACTCACTTTCCCACATGGACAAGGGATTTCTTCAGAATAAGAAAATGTAGGAATCTGCAACAAAGTTTGTCAAAATCCTTGTAATGTACATAGATCACCCAGGGGGGTAATGTTTTTTTTATTCTCAAGAAAGAAAAGTGAGGTTACTCTTTAAAGTAAACCTATCAAAAACCTGGGTAATGCCAAATGAGCATATGATGAAAAAATGCATAAGCAGAGGTTACTTTAGGTATAATCGCTGGTACTAATGATCAGTAAACCTGGAGCTATAAGTAGGCTATGAAAGCTGAGCTGTATTGTAAGCTGCTAGAAACCTTTTAACATACAGTATATCAGTAAATATACTTAATATAAGTACATCAGCTTTTGTGAATGACTGTAAGTTTTTTTTTTTATAAACCCACAGCACCACCTTGGGTCTGACCTTGTTTTACTGAGTGGCTGGCTATTTTTGGCCAGGTAACCAAATGCAGTTTGACACAAGTAAACAACATTATTTTAATAACTATAACTTATGACATATAACAGTCTGACTTTATTTGTCCAGTTTTGTAGGGAAATTCCTTTTTGTATTCCCCTGCACATGATTAGTTGGTCAATATGAGCACACTCCACTTGTTTTTCTAAATTAACCCTGATATCTCCATACTTTATTTTATGTCTGGTAATAGTTACAGGCTAGGTAGCAGAATATACTCAATGTTGTTAATGGCAAAAATATATATTATTGAGGAAGTAATCTTAATATTTCGTAATTTGTAAATGAGCTTTTATCATTCAATGTAATACACATTGTGACAATGTGACACAAGGTGTTGATATAATATGTAGTTAATTATAGTGTATTTATGCTTAACAAATCAATTTCAGTTGTCGTATATCAATTTATTAGTAGACATTGGAAGATAAAGCAGTGAAATCAATATAGAGACTTATATACCCAATGTGAGTTTGACAGTGTAAGTTTGTGAGCAGTAGAACAACACCCCAAACGCTCAGCAGGGTTTATTAATTAAGAGTGTACAAACAATGTTAATGTCACAACATGCAACCAAAATTCAGTTTACCATATTACAGTAACATTGGTGACAGATAAACTCGCTATAGGTCACCATGATTTGTACATGGCTCTTTGCCTTTATTAAAACCTAGAATCAAGCATCTTTATCCTTTCACAAGTCAGATGGGACAGTTACAGTATGCATTCTACTTTTCTGATGACACCATCAATTTTATCTAGTTATCAGAGGCAGAACTGAATGACCATCAAACACCTGATCCCATGAGGCTAGATGTACAGAGTGGGGAGATTTGATGCAAAATTGTCTGTAAAGCCCTGGTAAAAATAGCAGCTCTTTACCGCCGACGCTGCCCCCATCCCAGTGTGAAAGGGGCCTTACAGTTAATTTCAGAACTAGATCCAGCCTTCTTGTTAGGCTCATCAGGATTGGTCCACCATGTAGTGTGTTTTGTGTTCTAGAAATAAATACATTTTCTAACTAGGCTAATTTTTAGTGGACTTGTTAGAAAATCCAGTTGGCCAATGACAGCCATCTGTATGGTGATCCGATGAGGTAAATGATTAGCCAACTGCTCCGCTTGGGTCAGGTCCCACATGATTTGGTCATTGGATATGATTGCCAAACAACACAAGCTGTGCAGTCTGGCTAACCACATTCTGGTTTTATTGTGACTTGACAGTTTCTCCCAATCTGTTTTGATGCTGGTATGCAAATAAATTAAAATGTGCTTCAAATCCAAGGGCAAGGCTTAAGCATCTAATCACTGCTCATTTTAATACTGTGAATCCTTCTCCCAACTCTAGAAAGCACACACTCAGATTAACCCTTTAGATAACTCCTATTATGAAGTCATCAAATAATTATCGGTGTAATGAAGGATTTGTCACTGACTGTGCTATAGCAATTAAACAAAGGCTGCACAATTGTAGCTCACACCATTGTACAATCTCTAAGCTTGTTTAAAATATAAAAAGATATATCATTAGTATTTTTATTCAGGATTTCTATAGCGACAACAATTTATGCAGCGCTTTATTATTATTATTATACAGGATTTATATAGCGCCAACAGTTTGCGCAGTGCTTAACAAAATGAAGGCAGACATTACAGTTACATTACAACATGGTACAAGAAGACTCAGAGGGCTTGCTAGACATCATTTACAATTACAATACAATTTAATACAGTTGGAATCTTAAGCTTAAACATATACTATATTACTTGCAGGTAATGTGTGTATGAAAACAATTCATTGATTCAAATATATTAAATATAAACACAGCTTAAGTCATATGTAAGGCCTGGTTCACACCTATGCATTTTTTTAGTGCATACTGTTTTACAGAAACGCAGGTTGAATTTTTGGTATCATAAACTTCAATGGATCAAAAACGTGTATTGAAAAATGCAAAATACACCTGGAATATGCATCAACCGAACACCTGCATAGGTGTGAACCAGGCCTGAATCTTTCTCCTGTAGAGGTCAAGCACAGCCCTGCTTTTTCCATAGCTTACCTGTTGGTTCTTAAAGAAGATGAGCCAATGGCTAATAGGGAAGCTACAGAGGCAAGAGTCTTAGGTCTTTACTGGAAAAGTTATATAGCTTCAGCTGCTTTTTTCTCTGGATCAACTGATTGCTTTGACATGCGATCTTTGCTAAAGGTAGTTTCTGCTTAATGCACATTTTCCTCATTAACTCTGCGTGAATTGCCCAGGTTTGTTATAGATCTATGTAAGGACTTTACAAATGCCCCCAGCCTCTGCCAAAGAAATTAATGGCAGTATCTGGTGTGTGCGTTTAAGGACTCTTTTTATTTTCTGTGGCAGTCTCCTATGGAAATTGGCACACACATAGGACATGCTGCTCTGGCTGTGACAGGCTGGGCAAGAGAAAGTTTGTCCTTGTTTAATGTTCATCCACCCATTAAAATTGTTGGGTGTGGGAAGGGTCTCATGTTTAAAAATATAGAAGTAGATGTAGTTTATGCAATGATTGAAGTGAACATATCAGATATTAGGCAAATTTCACATAGCTTTTTTACACAGGTAAATACCCCATAGACAGATCAAATTTCCAGCTTGGCTCACTAAAAGTTGAACTTGGCTCACTAAAAGTTTATTTAAAAATCAAGTCCACCTGTCAGTTTTTCAGGGCGGACCTGACCGTACCCTCCAGTCTCCCCTATGAAGTGACAGATGTCAGCTGTGACATGTCCGCTGACATCCGTCGCTATCCGATCCTGTCCGCAAAATCCAAACAGATGGTGGTCCTATTTTAAATCCGTCTGGCAGATCTAATCAGATATGATCGGATGAAAACAGGCGTTCTTTTTTCACTGCATTTCCCCATAGAGGAGATCAGGATTGTGTCCATCTCCACTCTGCACAGTGAGCCAAGATGGACCTTGAGTGATACTCTGCTGAGCTAACAGGTTCCCCAAACGTAGGTGCCAGTGTGAAAGGGGCCTAAGCCAGGTGGAAAGTTATCAGCCTATCCGATGTAGTCTCTGTTTGGCAGTGTGATTGTATTAAGGCAGACGTGGGTGCCGCAGCTACCTGAATTGGATACCCGGCAGTGGAGATTCTTTCATCCATGCTGTTTAGAGTAGATGGAGAAATCGACTGATTAAATTAAGCCATGTATGGCTGCCTTAAGGCTCTCTAAATTGAATCACATAACTGTATTTTCAAATTTTATTGGACTTTCAAAATTTTTAATCTTGCTGTGTTAGCTTTGTAAACTGAGCTTATTATGTTATGTTCTACTAATAAAAATAAAAAAATGTGTAGTGTTGACTGCATGCTACATTTAATAGAACCTCAAGAATAAAGCTGGGTACACACTGTTTTAATTTCACTATGCAGATGGCCCCGTTGGACACCTCCTGCCTGACATCCTTCAATTGAAAAATCGAAGAAGCTGAAAATTGTCAGATGAACAGCAGCTGTATCCAGTTATATGTATCCGCTGTGTGGGTATTCTGACAGGTACTGGCTGTGGCTGTCAGAATACAATAGCTGCAGAGGGAGATTCTTCCATCCACAATGTATAGTGTGGATGGGGAAATTTATTAGATTGCAGGTTGAATGCCAATACTTATGTGTACCCAGCTTAAAGTATGTTGTCTTTGTGATTTGATTGTTCGCAGTTTATCAGACAAATCTGCATTCAAAAATGATACCAATATACTATTCTCATTTTATTTCTAATTGTACAATATCATGTAGACACTAGGAGGCACTGTTCTTTTGGTGTCTGTTTAATTTTACAGATAAGGGAATATAGCAACGCTAATAAAATCATATAAAACTAGAGTCTGTATATGTGTGATAGA
This sequence comes from Rana kukunoris, assembly GCA_029574335.1. Classification (NCBI taxonomy): domain Eukaryota; kingdom Metazoa; phylum Chordata; class Amphibia; order Anura; family Ranidae; genus Rana; species Rana kukunoris. The sequence goes on from CM056052.1 coordinate 480,854,634, forward strand.
TATGTGAAGTTCTTTATGTGAAGCAGCAGTATCGGGAAGCCTGATTGGAATATGTCGGTGGTGTCCCCTACATTTTCTCAACTTTATAAATAAAATAACTTCTTCAGATCATTATGTACAGTATACTGTATTTGTTGTTTTTTGAGGTTGTTTAAAAGGAGCTTTCTATGCAAAATCGATCACCCACTGGCTTTCTGTGCCTGTTGGGATTGAATTTGTTGCCCTTGGATTCCCAGGTCAACTTGCTCAATGCTGCTAATAAATAAAGGTGCTGCCACCCTTTTTGTGATTCTTTGAAAATACAGCACTAGCACTGAGACTCTAATCTAGCCACGAGGGCTCATGCACACTGCAGTTAAAAAAAAAAATCTGCTTTTACAGGCATTTGAGCTTTTATTTCTCTCCCTAAAAGCGTGACGAAGCTTGTGCTTTTTTTGTGTTCTTTGTGTGTTTTTATTGAGCTTTTTTGAGCATTTTTTTTACAAACTCTCATCTCTGCTCAGTTTTCCTTTTTTTTTTTGTATGTGTGTTTGTGAGCTTTTTCAAGTTTTTGGACACTTAGGCATCTTTTCTGCTCAAAAGCTCCTCTCAAAAACGTGAGTTTGGTGTGGGGGGTTCTGCCTGTAGAAGCATATGCACGTAAACTCCTGAAAAAGCCATAGTGTGCATTAACACATTGGCTAACACAGAGGGGAGTTTCTAGGCAGAGAAAAATGAGAGCTCAAAAAAACTCAAAAGACTCTAGGAGCTGCTTCTTTGAGATTCTTTGAGATGCAGTGTGCATGAGCCCTAACAGCTATAGGCATTCAGTGGAAAATCATCAGATACAATGTCTGAAATAGTAGTTTTGGGTTAAAAGACTAAGAATAACTTTGGAGAAATAAGGTATGAAAAGGGCCTTGATATGTGTCGAGGTAAAGTGACTCAACTTGAAACAGTCCCCTTAACAAATATTAATATAAAATAGGAATCTCTCCTGCACTATGCACTATTTATTATTATTATACAGGATTTATATTGTACCAACAGTTTACTCAGCACTTTACAATATAAAAGGTAGACAATACAGTTACAATACAATAAAATACAAGAGGGTTAAGAGGGCCCTGCTCAGAATAGCTTACAATTTAGACTGGATATATGAGTTTTAGCAATGGTAAAAACCACTTAACAATAAATATGTTTACAAACACATAATCACACTAAGGAAAGTAATTGCAAGCATAATTTGTTTTGGAAACATGCTTGTAATCCAAAGCACTTGTATCTTAAAGCACATTTCCTCATAAGAAATAATGGAAGCTCAGGTGATTCATTCCACAACCCTGTATTCATAGGTCTTTCAGTTTATAGACTATATGCAAATATTACAGCAATGTGATAACAATAGAATGGTCATTCACAAATAGAGACCTCCACAAGGGGGTTAGAAGCAAAATCCAGCAGGAGCTCCAGAGTATAAAAGAGAAGAGAGGCGCCTCTAAGTGTAGCAATACAATTACATTTAATGAAGATACAATTAGCAACTCACATGGTTGATGAATAAAACAGGCACATCTAAGTATGCAGGCATCCGGGGTAAAGCTGTCCACATAGACCATCCTCCTCTCATTGCTGTCAGTCTGCAATCGTGACCGGGAAGACTACCCTGAAAGTGAGGCTTGAAGCGCTCATGGAGCGCAGCATGGAAGGGATGACGTTGATGGTGGTGCTGAGGATGGTCTATGTGGACAGCTTTACCCCGGATGCCTGCATACTTAGATGTGCCTCTTTTAATCATCAACCATGTGAGTTGCTAAATGTTGTACCTTCATTAAATGTAACCATATTGCTACACTTAGAGGCGCCTCTCTTCTCTTTTATACTCAGTTGTGACATGACACTACTTGTATATCAAGACATCGCTTGTATATCAAGTCAAAATGTATTTAGAAATGTTGCTTGTCTTGCAAAATGCTCTCAAACCAAGTTACTCTCAAACCAAGGTTTTACTGTATTCAGGGAAGTGTAGAAATATTCAGTATGCTGATTTTCCTAATATAAGAATTGATTTGTTCATAACTGATAGAAATGTATGGAAAAATATTTTTTTTTTAAGTACAGTATATCAGGTTAGTGCACTATCATTGTCTTCATATTCTTATATTAATATGATGAAGTAAAAAAAATATATATTTTCTTCAGATATATTTCAGTATATTTCCATTCTCCTTGTCTGTGAGTTTGCCTGTTTCCTTTAATTAAAATAACTTGGCTGCTGTTATGCTAAAAGGCTTCTCTATAAGGAAAATATTTTTGTAAACAGGTAGAGACCTATGTGACCTATTGTGTAAAGTTTACTCAATCTAGAGTTAGCATCTGAGAGGAAGGGAATTTACCAGGAGATACTGCTAGAATGGTCCCAATCACCACAATTATGTTGGCTGTTTTCTTAGCCATTGTTACTTATCAGCCACTGATTAAATGTTTAATGTGCAAGAGACATGGAGAAAACATTTTGTGATGTCTTTCCCCTGCTATGTTTACATTTTTAAACAGTCTGCATGCCCCGTTTCTCATTACACACACAAAAAAAAAAATCAAACAAACATTGTAGCTACTAACTTTTAATATTAGGAAACATACCTGTCCACAAATTCACCCAAGCCAATTTTTCAGTCGGCTCTTGGGTACTGCTGTTGTCATCTTGGCTAAGGGAAACCGGCAGTGAAGCCCTACTAATGGGAGAAAGCACTAATCTGAGTCTTCCGGCATGGGGGTGCCCAGTCAGACCCATTGTTTCCCTCTGTCAGAACACAACCGCTCAGTAGGGGGATCGCTGGAGAAACCTTGCATGGTTAGTATAGCATCTCCGGCGGGTTCTGTCAGGTTTTTTTTTCGTGCAACTCGCTGGGTTGCAAGAAAAAAACTGTGGTGTGTACCAGGCTTTAGTGTCACTTTAAAGGCACATTTTAATCTATATAAAATTGAAGAAATATGTATAAAACTAAAATAAACCTACCATGAGAGAACTTCAAGATTATTATTACTTGCTTCATTTAAAATAAATCCAGTAGCCTGACTATTATGCTGACTCAATGGTCTCTTTACTTTCTGATTCACTCACCTGGAAGAATGCAGCCTTGAAAAGTTCTAAAAAAGTCAGAAGTCCTTGCTTACTTGTACTGTGCAAGTGACCTAAACTTTTGAAGCCAGAGAATCAGCATGATAGCCAAATAACTAGCTTTTCAAAAGTTGAGGTCAGAAATTAATAAACTGGGCTATGTGCACCGCACCCATTTGGTAAATTAGACAAATATTGCTTATCATTGATAATAAAGAAAAAATAGTCCTAAAAAATGATTAAATTGTTCTCATTATAATTATTTTAAAATGCATCATGCACTGGCAAAACATCAGGAAATCAGTGAAATAACATGCACAGTATATAGATGATTATTTATTTATTTTTCTTATTTATAAAGAATGTGTTTCATGGTGTTATAGGGGAATACATTAATCTGTTCCTAGTCCAGTCCATTATGCTTTGCTGTGACTATTAAGCCTGGGTTTATGTAGTCATATGTGCTTTATTGTGCCTCTGCAGCTGTGCATGTCCTAAAGCAAGGGGCCCCCTAACAAAGTGACCCGGTTTTTTTTTTTTCCATGGTGAAAATGACTGTGCACCACTTAACTCTTTAACACATTACTCTTTACAAGTTTTAAGCTCCTTTTACAATGCCTTATAAAAATGCCCTCAGTATGTTAATGGTCCTCCAAGGAATTGCTCCTGCCTGGCACTTTCCTTACAAGTTTTAAAACTCCTTCTTATCCTATCTGCATAAACCAACCTCTCTTTCTTGTTTGCCTTTTTCCCCTATGATTTGCTATATTAGTTTAGCTATTATTATTTTAGTGGTATCATGTGCAATGTTTTGCCTATGATAATTATTTTGGTTTCAAAAGTATTTTTTTTTTTTAAATCACAACTTTTATTTGGTCTTGGCTTGGAAATGTTGACATACTTCTATAATTGTAAATTGTCTGCATATCTTGCCAGTATGCTTAGAAAATCACGAATGGTGCAAACGGTTTTTAGATGTGATGTAAAGCACTGCACAAACTGTCACAGCTATATAAATCCTGTATAATAATAATCATCATCATAATAATAATAATAATAATATATCTCTTGAGAAGAATCTTGCAATGTAGTGTCACCTCGGTGCATGTACACAAACATGCATGGCAATGGAACTTTCAACATTTAGTAATAGATAAGAAATAGAAGCACATTTTGTCTCTGTCCATGATTTGCGGACTCACGTGAGGTTCCAGAGTTGCAGTAGGTCCAGTGTGAACGTGACAGCAATAGACATCTCTTTTCTCTTCTTTGACAATCAATAAGTAATCTGTCTATTTGTGTCAACACCCATAGACATTGGATTGGGGTTGATTGTCCAGACAGGATCTGAACACCAAACAATTTTTTCTTATAGCTATGGTGGCTTATCATGCAGGTTTATGCCTGTGTACTGTGATGAGGGCATATTAGGGAATAAATATATCTCCATTACCAGATTTTTTTCTGACTGCTCCATTAAGCCATCAGGAAGTATGGAAGTCCTACTTAAAGGGGTTGTAAAGGATTTTTTTCCCCTAAATAGCTTTCTTTACCTTAGTGAAGTCCTCCTTCGCTTACCTCAACCTTCAATTTTGCTTTTAAATGCCCTTATTTCTTCTGAAAAATCCTCACTTCCTGTTCTTCTGTCTGTAACTACACACCGTAATGCCAGGATTTCTTCCTGGTGTGGAGAAAGCCTCTTGAGGGGGAAGGGGGGAGCAGGAGTGTCTGGAGGCCCACTAACACACAGCTCTTTTCTCTATCTGCAAAGTGGAGAGTGTCCTGACTTGCATCCTCGCCCCCTACCTCCTCAAGAGGCTTTCTCCACATCAGGGAGAAAGACTCACATTACTGTGTGGAGTTACAGACAGAAGAACAGGAAGTGAGGATTTCTCAGAAGAAATAAGGACATTTAAAAGCAAAATCGAACAATGAGGTAAGTGAAGGAGGACTGCACTAAGGTAAAGGAAGCTATTTAGGGAAAACAAAAATCCTTTACAACCCCATTAAGCTTACACATGGCTGGATGGTAAAAATATGCTGCTGGGTACAGGAGGAAAAAAGCGAACCTGTTTACTTGGGTAGAAGCACAAATCTCTGACTGCCCAAACACAGAAATGTATGACTTTTCGTGATTCTATCACATTTTTCACATCAGTAAGCATATGTAATTTATCTTCCTGGTTGTGCTTTTTAAATAATTTGGCATCGCTCAAATTCAAGAATTTTGTTTGTGTGGTGTAAACTTTTGCATCCAAGGTGGGCTAAGCAGATTTAATATATTGTGACTTAAATAATCTTGTTAGAACACACTGTTCTGAGATCTGATAAGAAAATACTGAAAACGTTTGTCATGACCTGGATATTTTTGTTAGAAGTTTATTCTGCCCTCCTCTAAATACCAATGGACTGTGGGAAGAAAGGTTGCTGGAGGAGGGAGAAGCTTTGACCTGTATGAGAAGGACCCCTGCTGACATGGCCAGTTTGACCTATTGAATGGACTGAATACTATAAATGCTGCTTTATCCCTTCTTGAAAGGAACAAGATAGCATGGTCTAAATGCCTGGGTGTGCTTAAATAGGCAACTATGGGACATTTGATTTGAGCTTGTTTGAAATTCGAGCCCCCTGACAGCAAGAGAGGTGGCACAGGTCACCTCCATTACTCTGTGGATATAGACCGGGGTCTCTTAAGAAATTGTCTACCTACAAACTTGCAGAAGTACATTCCTTTCTTTGTGACTCTGCCTCTCGCTCTAGATCACGGCCTGTAAAATTCTGCACAATAATTCCTAAATATCATTTGAAAGAGCAAATGGTCCCGCTGAAAGGTTTGACAGTTTGACACACTGAGGATGGTTTTGATAGCTTGGGAGCTGAAACAAGGAAGGCCAGCTCTTCTCCTGCTTGTTATAGGCTCAATGTTTTTTAAATAGTGTCTAGTTGCTGTGCAGAGTTCTAGTGCTTCGAGCAATTTGACAGGCAATGAGTCTGCTTCAGTGATCCTAAATCCTTTTAGACTAATTTGTGAAAGCAGAAAAATAGCTAGCACCTTTCGGAGGCGGCGTTCAAAAACAGAAAATCAGGTATTGCCAATTAAAGGGCTATTTCAAACAATCATATCAAGACAGATTACTTTTAACTTCACTGATAATGCCATGCAGTGCCTTAAGTGACTGCTACTGAGACTTCTATCTGCAGAAGCGAGATCTGAATACACCCAGCTCATCAGGGATTCAGACAAAAGGTAGAGCCAGCCGGATCTGTGCATTGTAATGTTGCATATGGGCAAGGAAAATGCAGAAGATGAGCTTACTGTGTCCAGAATTGCCACAGGCCATTTTTAAGAGCCTCTGGCCTCTCAGTCACTGGCCTGCTAGTTAATTGCCACACAGACTCCATGACACATGGGCAGATAATATGACATTTTCAGTTTCTGTCACTAGCAAACGCCACACCGTGGCTAGCACTAGTTGCTAAGAAGCTGTCAGAATCCATTAGCAGCTGGCCAAAGTTGCCCTGTGGCACTTCCTCATGGCATCAGCAAATCGAGTAGAAATCACCCAGTGGAGCCTACTGTTATACTAATGAGGCTGTACGCCTGTTTATGGACTAGCATCATTTTTGTGATTATTTCCACCTTTTCAGTTTGCCTTCATAATTTGCCTTCATTTGGCAGCAGGGGAAGTCAAATCCAGGAATGAAGCCTCTGACATTTCCCCCCTTTCTCTCTCTCTCTCTCTCTTTCTCTCACTCTCTCTCTCTCTCTCTCTCTCGCTTTGCAAATGTGGTTCCTGGCTGCTAGAGTGTGGTTGTTATTTCACTACACCTCCAGGTTACAATGAGGATAACAGCATACAAAAATTCATTGTGCTTGAGCATAACAAATGTTGTCCTGTACAAGCTGTACAGAGAAGCAGGATGGTTCTTAAGTCTGATGTATTATGCTGCCCCTGCTCTATCCAGTTGTATGCAAATCAAAAGTATCAGGCATTGCATATAATCACTTGCACTGCTTATAATCATTAGTGGCTGACAGTATGCATGATATGGCTGATTCCACTGCAGTCTAATGAAAGTGTCATACTGTATGGAGTGTGATAATTGCATCAGATCACCTGCCCCACCATTTGTGGTGTTTTGAAGATATCTGCCAATTCTCTGGTAATGGAACCCAAACATACCTGCATATGGAAAGTTTGCCTGGCTTGTTCTTAACATTGTAAGCTCTCACAAGCAGGGCCTTCTTAACTCTCTTGTATTAATTGTATTGTAACTGTACTGTCTCCCTTTCTCTCTTATATTTTATAGTGCTGTGCAAACAGTTGGCACTATATAAATCCTGTATAATAATAATAATAATAATAATAATAATACCAGTGCGTTCACATCATGAGTAATAAAATAATGTTTTAACCTCTGGTACTCTGTGATAAATATTTTCATGATAAATAGCACATAGAAGCAACAAAAATTGTTCTTACATCAAAGTGGAAAAGTTTTGTGGTTGCAACATATGATCCATGCAGAATAATACTTTTTGAAAATATTTGCTTTTGGATTAAAACTATAACATATATCACTTATCCATAACTTTATGACTCCTGACTGAGTAACACTGTTTATCTCATTTCAATGGCATCTGAATGTCAATGGGATATATAAGGCAGCAAGTAAACATATCCATGAAGTTGATGTGTCGAAAGCAAAAAAATAGGCATTGCAGTTTATTGTGTATGGGGCTGCAGACCAGTCATGGCCTTTTCTCATGCTGACTCCACAGCCAACAGCCCTTACAATTGGCACATTAGAATCAGTACTGGTCTAAGTAGAAATGAAAGAGGATTGCCTGGTCTGAAGAATAACGTTTTCTTTTACATCATGTGGATGGCCAGGTGCGTGTGCAACACTTACCAGGTGAAGAGATGGCACCAGGATACACTATGGGAAGAACAAAGGTGTGTAATAGGGTTGATATCCCTGGAGGTGTCTGTAACATGAAGCATGATTTGGCATTGCTGGAAGATCGGTCAAAACAGTGGAGACTGCAGTTCAATGTTTCTAAATGTAAAATAATGCACCTAGGGAAAAATCCCCAGAGAGAATACAACAATTGAGGTACAGTGTTAGCCGGCACTACAGAACAAACATATTTGGGAGCGTTTATTTCAGATGATTGAAAAATGTACAAACAGTGTGAACAGGCAGTTGGAAAAGCAAATAGAATGCTAGGATGCATCACTAGAGGGATCCCCAGCAGGAGGAAGGAGGTCCTAATTCCCCCATGTAGATCTTTAGTGAGACCTCATTTAGAATACTTTGTCCAGTTCTGGAGACCGTACTTACTGAAAGATATTGCAATATAAGGTAGATTGAATCCAGAGAATCCAGAGACTGGTAACAAAAATGGTGAAAGGTGTGGGGGATAAAACATATCGAGCGCGAGTTTAGGAACTTAATACGTACAGTCTGGAGGAAAGAAGGGAAAGGGGAGACATGAGTAAAACCTTTAAATACATCAAGGGGGTGAATTAGGTTTAGGAAGGCAGTCAATATGAAACCAAAATCAAGAACATGGGACATGACCTCCAACTAACTGAAGAACAGTTCAAAACGAATATTAGAAAGTTTTATTTTACTAAGGTAATGAAACAGTCAACTGTAAATGGCTTCAAAAATGCTTGGTATAAATATAGATCTATAATCAGACAACCAGGTTAATAAAATAAATAAAAATAAATGGGGAGACTCGATGGACTACTCAGTCTTTTTCTGCCATCAATTTTCTATGTTTCTAAGGAGGCAAGACAGCCTAGGCAGTATGATGCTTTGGGCAATATACCTGCTGTGAGACGATGGGTTCTGCCATTCATCTGGATGTTACTGGACACGTACCACCTATTTATACATTGTTGCTGACTAAGTACAGCCCTTCATGAAAACAGTATTCCCCGATGTCAGTGGCCACTTTCAGCAGGACAATTCGCACTGCCACACTGCTAAAATGATTCAAGAATGGTTTGAGGTACACAACAATGAGTTTGAAGTGTTGACTTGGCCTACAAATTCTCCAGTTCTCAATCCAATCAAGCATCTGTGGGATTTGCTGGAAAAACAAGTCCAATCCATGGAGAGCCCACCTCGCAATTTACAGTACTATAATGACCTGCACCTGACAGCTTGGTGTCAGATAACACAGCATACTTTCAGAGGTCTAGTGGTTTCCTTGCCTCTATGGGTCAGGGTTGTTTTTGTGGCAAAAGCAGGACCTACTCAAAAGTAGGTGGGTGGTCATCATTATGACTGATCTGTGTAGATTCTAAACAAATTCTTTAAAATAGGCAGTGCATGTCATAAACTAGGAAATATGTTCTTGCTTGTAGGATGGGTGGACCGTTTGTATTTTCATGTGGGTGTTCATTGCATGTTACGATGAGTCAGTGTTTCTCAACTCCAGTCCTCAAGGTGCCCCAACAGGTCATGTTTCCAGGCTTCCCCTTTGGATGAAACAGTTGTGGTAATTACTAAGGAAGTGAAACTGATCAAATCAACTGTGCAAAATAATGGAAAGCCTGAAAACATGACCTGTTGACTGGAGTTGGGAAACACTGCGATAGGTTGTCTTGCCAGTAATTAATAATCCCATACCCAAAGTGAGGAGGCTCTGATGTCTCTGTAAGGCATTGAGTAATGCAAAAATTGTCTCTTTTTTTGCCTTTCTCTGCTTTACTAACATCAGCCAGCCTCCATCAGCTTGGCCTCAAGTGTAGACCAAGCATGGAGCCGGTCTATAGTAAGTGAAAACAATCTATGGGATGCAGTACTTGACCAGTATTATGGCTGCACTGGGTAAGCAATAGTAGTATTGCACACTTACGGATATCTGCAAAGCCTGATTTAAGCATTAGCAGGCTGTGGATGAGAGAAGGAGTGGTGATGCCTCAAGCCCCTAATCTAACAATCTCAAATTATCAAAACATTTCCTGACAAAATATGCCTTCTCGCTGTTTGCTTTTTCTTCGCTGTGTTTCTCTAAGTCGCGTTGGACAAGAGCAAGGTTTATTGTTTTAGGCTTTTCTGAACACGCATCAGTATTTACACTGGATTCTGAGCATTTGCTTCCAATGAAAATCTTGTCTTAGATTACGACTCAGCAGTGTAATTTCCCTCCCAGATGGGAGCAAAGTAGCTGTATTTGCCTAAAAACAGTAGGAAGAACAAACTATGTATTAAGCCTGGGCTGTTTTTGGCTTGACCTAATGATGTAACAGAAACCTTTTATTTGGGATAGGTCATTGCCAGAGATGGAAGGAGGGGATCTGGCTGCAGCTTGAAAGGTTTTCTTCATTGTATTTACATAAGTCTTCACTTACAAAATTCTGTGCTTAATGCTTCTGCTTTCATAAAGCAGAAATAAACAGGAAAGCTTCTGGTGAGTGTTCTACATGGAATGCAGAAAGGCTTCCCTCTCCTAATGGAGTATATAATTCAGGTGCCCTTAAGGCATGCTTTCAGGAATTCTTTTGCCTGAGGTAATGGGAAGCTCAGGCTGTTTTAAGGCCTTGATTATCTATTGATGCACAAAGCTTAATAAAAAGTCATCGCTTTCAGTTGGTAGTGGATATTTTCATAAATAATCAATTGCCCTTTTTATTATTACTATATTTAAAGTGTGGAATTTATACATTCTATTTCTGAAATTGTGCTGTATTTTGAAATATACGCTGTAGGATTTCAGGTAGAAATAAAATGAAGAAAGTAAATTAAACAAAAAAATATATTTTGCTGTTTGATCAACAACTGTGTGTTTCTTTTCAAATAGCTCCTCTTAGCATATAAAGTAGATTGGCTCATTGAAATGTTAAATGCAGATGATTTGCTTCTACGGCTCTTTGCCTCTCTGATGCAGTTTTAGATTTTTCATGGTTTTAGAGGAAAGAATAGGAAAAGTCCAACACAAACAGCTCAGGTTGGAGAAACTAGTCACTTTATGAATACCATTGTGTTGGTTTCACTAAACTACCAAAGCGTTCAACCACTTTCTGTGATCTTATAGGACTTTCAACCTATTTTTCTTTTTTCGTTAAGTATTTGCCTAAAGTAAATATTAGATGATGAATGTATACTGTATAAACACTTTAAGTTTCTATAACTTTTGGTGGCTTAAAAAAAGAAAACAAATTTTTTTTTATATAGATTGCTTTGAGAACCCATTATTAGATGTATGTCATTTGTGTCTTTATGTAATGTATCCCTAAATCCTGTATCTCCTCCTGAAGATTTGCTTTTTATGAGGGCACACAGTACATTAGAATTGTTACAACTAGTTTTAAAGTGGTTGTAAACCCCTCAAATGAAAAATGAACAAAGCATATCCTTATATGGTGTACTTGCCTCAATCCATGCACCTTGTGTGATTTCTGTCATTCTTTGCTATCTGCATAAGTCACTTCTGACAACCTATGCTGACACCATGCAATCCTGGGACATGGCTTTGCCCCCCTCCCCCCCAGCATGCAGCAGGGTATTGACAGGCTCAGCTGTGCATATTTCTATAGAAACTGTGTGGGATAGGAGTGTCCTTTCCATCCACTCCAGTCTCAGATTACACTCGGCTCCCTGCGCTATGCTGTGCAGCTTGTGACGTCAGATCCTGGCCCTCTGCCTACTGGAGCTGAAAAAAGGCTGTGTAAATTCTGTACTTTGAACAGCTTTAGAGAGAGGGCTACAGGTAAAATTAGTTTCATCACTGTGTATCACCCGAGGCTTGTGAATTCAGTTGATATATGTAATTGGTGTCAACCACTGTAAGTTAATGCCAAGGCAAAATAAAAAAATAAAAAAACAAACAAATCTGGAACAGATGCACATTTTCCCAGGTTTTATCCCTTTAAAAATGCTGCAAGTACAGAAAAAATATCTGTTGGTATGCCAGAAATATAATGTACTCCTCCATTCCTTTTTGACATGGCAGCTTTGAATTCTTAAAGTGGCGCTCCACCGAAAAGTGGAACCCCGCTTGTTCGCACCCTTCCCTCTCCACTCCCACATTTGGCACTTTTTGGGGGGAGGGATAAGCGAGTACCTGGTTTTGACAGGTATATTTGCTCCCACTGCTGGGTAAGAGATCTACGAGCATTTGCGGCCCCTCCTTTCTACCCCCTTTGCCTTCTGGGACACATACAGGTCCCATAATACAGTGGGACTATTCAGAAAGCACAGACTTGTGCATACGCTGTAAGCAGATTTCCCTTAACTTCAATGCCGATTCCTGCACACAAAGCCGATTGACGAATCCCTGGACAGGTAAGTGTCCTTATATTAAAAGTCAGCAGCTACAGTATTTGTAGCTGCTGACTTAAATTTTTTTTTTTTCAGACTGGAGCACCTATTTAAGCACATGGGGGGTTATTTGCGAAAGGCAAATTCACTTTGCATTACAAGTGCACTGCAAGTGCACTTGGAAGTGCAGTCACTGTAGATCTGAGGGGGACATGCAAGGAAAATAAAAAACAGCATTTTAGCTTGCACATGATTGGATGATAAAATCAGCAGAGCTTCACCTCAGATCTACGGTGATCTACAGCGATTGCACTTTCAAGTGCACTTTCAAGTGTACTTGCAGTGCACTTGTAGTGCAAAGTGGATTTGTCTTTTGTAAATAACCCCCAATGTGCGACAGCATGTCCGTTATACAGAGCATAATGCATATCCTTTTGGTGGCCCTTAATCCATACATTTTTATCGTAGATGTAAAATGTTTTTAATAACTACATTGCATACTGTAAAGATGAGACACATGAAGCAAATTAATTAGCTCTATATGAAAATCTGAGCCGCAACATCAGTACATAGCAAAAGCTGTTTGGCATCGGTGTTCTCAAATTTCTCCAATGTATTTAATATTTTAATAGGTTTTGGATGGGCATAAGTTCCTGTGTGGTGATTGGGTGTTTTTCCCTGTGTACTGAATCCAAGCATTTGGTTTTTGACAGAGCAATTTTGATAAAACGAAGTGGGAATTCATTCTATGGATAGATTGTAGATTTACATTCTGTATCGGCGCATAGTTTATTTTGTTATTATTTAATAAATTACGCAAGATGTGCATACATTTATATGACAATCTATTATATGACGTTTTGCTCACTAACACTGGAACCATCTGATCATGTGCGGCCTACAGTATATTTACATCATGTCTGAGGCTGTCTATACAATAAAGCCCAATAAATGAAAGAGATTCACATAAAGATTGTTTTTAATAACTTGTGCCATGTATGGGTTAACAGCAGAGCAAAAACAAGAAATTTTATTGCATGCACAGCATTCTAATTCTAATATGTTTCATACTTTCTTTGTGAGCAATGTTCATTCCCTTTTTTATGGGGAAAAGAGATTTAACTATTCACCATGTGAGTTGGGGAAAACCTTGTGTAGGGTACTGGTGTACCCTGTATCTTGTAAGAAAGTGAACTTTTATACCAGCTGTCATTTACTGTAAGAGATCTCCAACTCCATGGCTATCCTTAATTCATAGAAGTAAAATTAAGTCAATGGCTCATGTTTTATAGTGATGAACTCACTCTGAGATTTTTATTGGGTGTGGATAATACTTGGTGGCAATGTTTCAGAGGAGCACAACCTTCTTCATCAAGCCATTCTTGAAACGTTGCCACCATGTATTAACCACACCAAATAAAAATCTCAGAGTGAGTTCTTCACCGTATTGCATGTGCCATCAAATTCTTTTTTTTTTTTTTCTATTTGATATTGTTAGAAAAGAGGGAAGTCTTCTTTCATTTGATTTTGCATCATGTTCCTGTTTCCACTTTCATCTGCATTGCTGCCAATGTTTGTCACACTATATAGTGGAAATATTCCAAATGATAATTACAGCATTATGTTTTGGTCAGTGTTTTATAAAATTAAATATGTATTTAAACTCATCTTGTTGTGTTTTTAGAGAAATTAAGAGATAAAAAATGTTTTTCAAGTATGATAGCAGCCTACTGGGATCTTCACCCAGAAGCTCCACATGTTTTACACACATAAATTATCTGTGCAATTCAGGTTAAATGTTTTGTCTTTAGAGGTAGAGGACTTGAAGTTGCAATACTCCTGAAACTGACTCATTTTCACATTTCTAATTTTTTACAGGTGATGGGTTGGACAATAGTGTAGCCTCACCGAGTACGGGGGATGATGATGACCCAGACAAAGACAAAAAACGTCATAAAAAGCGAGGTATCTTTCCCAAAGTGGCCACGAACATCATGAGGGCGTGGCTTTTCCAACACCTAACGGTAAGTCACTCATTCACTGCTGTTTACTTATATGTATTGTGCTGTACAAGCTAGTCCGATGCATTATAAAGGAATCATTGATCAAGAATACACCTGATGATAGATGGGCATTCTTTTTACTGTGGGCATTTAAAAAAAAAAAAAAAAAACAGCATGCTGGTGGATTCATGGCTGTATTTATAAAATATATTCTTCAGTGGTGTAGTTCATAATTGAAAGGGATAATTACACTGCACATATACAGTATATATATGTGCTCCCCCACCATACCTGTTAAGTATGGCACCTGGGGAGGAAGACCTTTCCTGTACTTCTGTATTTCCTTCCCTTATAACATGGACTTGAGCAGATGGTGGTTGCCATGACTGACAGGTAACCAGCTTTTTAGCATTTCTATTTATGCTTCCCACTATATCAGGGGTCTCCAAACTATGGCCCTCCAGTTGTTCAGGAACTACAATTCCCATAATGCTTAGTCGTGTCTGTGAATGTCAGAGTTTTACAATGCCTCATGGGAAATGTAGTTCCGAAACAGCTGGAGGGCCGTAGTTTGGAGATCCTTGCACTATATCATGTTCCCAGTCCCAGAGCAGTGGGCCAATCTCTACATCGTGTACGCTTTTGCAATTACAGCACAGAATGTCACAATTCATGCCAAGGGGGCTATTAAGCTTGAGATATATGAGGACAGGAGCTATGGCTACAAATTATGAACAGTATACCAAAACACAACAAAATTCGGAGATTGTTTGAGGTGGTGTTCTAACTGCATATTAATCCTTACCAATAAGCCCCTGATAACATGCTTTCTCCAGGAGTCCTAGTTTATCCTCTCATCCATGCTTCCCTGCGTAAAAAGTACACATGCCCCCACGTCATGTCTCACAAAACAATAAGGGTCACTTTACCACAATTAGGCAAAACAATGTGGTTCAACTAACATAAGCAAGACAATAGCACTGTAGATTACTAGAGTTGCAGCATAAATTAGTAAAACTGTTTTAGATAAAGTATATAAACCCTCATCTTGTAAAACAACCCAATCAGCTTACAAAAGAAATGGAGAGTGGAACATTTGTGTATACATATAAAAAGCATTATAAATACCCTTTGTCCCCCTTTTCTATACGTAATCACATAACCAATGTTTTTAGCTGCATAAGGATCTTAGAGACCTGGCGAATGGCTGGCAATGGGACGGAACGGGGGGGACGGGGGGAGTGGAGTAGAGCAGAGTTCTCTCTGTGCTCTCCTGCCTAGTATGGTCAGTTTTTAATATGAAAGCAGAGGGATTGCCAGGAACACCAGGGATTTCACACAAAGAAAGCAATACAAAGAGAAGTCACAGCAGGCACATATCCGGAATATGAATTGCTGGGGTGACATATTTTTTAAAAAGGAGCTTCAGCCAGGTTTCCAAAAATGAAAAGTCAGCAGCTACAAAAACTGTAACTGCTGACAATTAATAAAAACAGGCATTCAACTGTTCAGAGATCCAGCTCTGTCCTCACCAGTGGCAGGTTTTCAGGTCCCCGGTGGCAGCATGTTAACTGTGAGAAGCCGGCTGTTTCTTCTTGCGGCTTCACAGCTGGCTTCGCACTTCACATGTTGAGCCACAATGTGAATGGTCCCACAGCCTTCTAAAACCTGTGACATGTCCCAGAAGGTCCTGCTAGGCCATCCAAGCAATCCAAGTGGAAGATGGGGCGGATACCAGTCAAAACTTGGTACCCACTCCCTCGCAAAAAAAAAGAAATTTAAAATATGGCAGAAAAGGAATTGGGGGAAGGAATGGGGGGGGGGGAGAAAGAGCAGCAGAACTTCCTTTTTTGGGTGAAGTTCTGCTTTAAGCGCATGAACAATTTTTTTTTTTTCATGTATAGAAAATGTAAGATAAAACCCCAAAAGGATACTTAGCTGTCTAAGGGATGTAGACATAAATTAAATCTTGGTTAGGGGTAAGATTAAAGGTAGTAATGTAAGTGGTGATGACTCTGAAGGTGCAACTGGAGTAAATGAATAATTTGTAGACAAAGTAATATATTTTCGGTGTCTTGCAAGTCTCTCCAGTTGGAATCAAGATAAAAAGTCATGAACATTAGCAGGGCAACATTGATAAACATTGGTGGTGGCCCAGAATGTTTTTGCATGGGCCTCTGTGAATTCTATGTCTAAAACTTTAAAAGAGAACTAGGATTTAAACTAATGTACTCGGTTTAGTGTCATATAATTAATGTACAGTGCCATCATCTAATTACATCCATACCAGAGAAAACCAACATTCAATCACATCAGCGTGTGACATCAGCATTTAGTACACAGGGGACCAGTGACATCAGTGATTTATGCAGGATATTGGTACAACTTGGAAATGGAAGGAACATTGTAAGATACAACTCACTTATAAAGAAAATATTCTATTCCTGAAAGCTTGAATGGCATCCATTATTAGATGAACAAATCTAGGCACTGTTTGCTTTGTAATGAATCTCCTAGACAGATAAAGACCCATGATAAAATTTGCTGTATGATAATAATAAATCTGAAGTTAAACACATGTAATAAAAATCCCTACACTTATTTGCATTACTATCACTAGATAAATGTTTACTTAAGTTCATAGTGAGAGTTATGTCGCTCATTTCCTACATCCAAAGGAAATCAACAATGTGTAATAATTTCTTCCTGTGTGCTCTCCAGAGGCTAGTAAAGCTTAGTTCATTGTCTAAATAGGTTCGGAGTGGTTCATTCTATGTACAGGTATTCACACGTAGATCATAGTCTCTGTGCTTTAAATTGCAGAAGTATACCAATGAAGTATATAAATTTGTATATGCATCTTTTCTAATCTTTCTGTTTGTTAACATGCATCATAATCTAACTTTGTAATTGCATATTGTGATAATTATAGGAGTTATATGCAAACAGACTAGCGTTTCATGTCACTGCATCCCATACATAGGGGTTGCCTGGATGGATAATTGATGTTGTCTGTTCATTGCTCAGGATTAGTGATATCATAATTTGAACATTGCTAAAGTATAGTTTTTCCCATGTTGGAAACTATACTATGAAATATTCAGACATTTCATTTGCCTGGAGAAAGAAATCATCCTGAAATTGAATATAATCAGGTCAGTCCAGTGGTGTCCAGTCCTAGACCTCAAGACTCTTTAAGAGTGCATGTATGTCCACTCTCTTTACACATTTAGCCTCCGGTCACACTGGTGCAACCTGTCATGTGAATTGACAGGTCCAAATTGCATGACAAGTCTCACCCTATTGTCTGCAATGGAACCTGACAAATCGGCATAATGCCAACTTTGCGGTGCCGCACCGATTTCAGGTGCAACTTGCATATATATCTGTGCATGAAATAACACAGATATCAGCCAAGTTGCACCTGAAGTCACGCTGACATGTGGCTTTGAAATCATACGATTTCAACTGAAGTCGCACACTTTCAAAGTCGGATTTGATGTGGCCAAGGGCTTACATGTAAGTTAATTGAGTTTTTCCTAATGAATATAACTGTGCCCCTCTAGGGTAGTGGGGAAAACCTGCACTGTTAGTAAGCCTTTTGCATTGTAAGGACCTGCGTTGACTGGCTTTTGTTCACTTCAGGACTGCTTCTCCTCACATACAAGTCTATGGAAATGCAAAGCAGCTTAAAGTGGGTGAAATGCAAGTCAGAAGGAGGTCAACTGCAGGTTGAATGCACTTGTAATAAATTCTAAATCAGCAGAAGCATCTCAAACACATTAAAAACACATTGTATTTGACCATGGAAGCCTGGACATTGATTCTAACAGAGCCCATGGTTCAGTTCCCATGACATTTTATTTTTGAGGCACTTATATATGTTTTCCTCTAGTTTATATGGGTTTCATCTCCCCAACCAGCCCTACTTTGTGTCCCTGACAGTAGCAGAGACATTAGGTAATAAGCTACCTCAGAGAAACTAACTATAAATAGTCTGTAAAGCAATGTTGTTGGAGAAAATGTTTAGAGAGAGGTGGCTGCTGTTAAACTGGACTTAGGTATTTGTTCAGTTATTATTAGTGCCTTTTGATGCACCTTTCTTGATTTTTTAGCAGTGTTTATGGTAAATGCTCAGGCTAACACGGTCTGATGAATTAGATGCTGCTGACTAGTGATGGTGCAGGCTGGGGAAAGGTTAGTCTATGATTGAGCCTTGGGGACAAGGCCAAACTTGTTGGGTAAATGGCTTGGATGAATCGAGCTAAGGCTTATTTTACCTGCTAACTACCCGGGCCGGGTGAGGTGTGCAGTGGCAAGGCTCTCTTCCTACTTCTACAAAGTTTACAGTAGTTTTAATTTGAGTAAAATATCCTGAAAACATAGTTTCTCAATGAGCAGATCCAGCTATTTAATCTTAGCATTTTGACCATACCCATGGGTTTAGAGGGACAATAGGAATGTTAATAATTTGACTGCTTGCATTGGCAGAGATGATCATTGTACATTGGTTTGCCACAGGAGATGTTTTCGTGATTATTAACAAATTAGTACTGAATTGGTTTAATCTATCAATCTGTGTCTGTTAAGCTACATCCAGATTTTGTGTGCATAAGCAATGGAGACATTTAGTGCAAACACCTTTTGTTACTAGCCATGTTATATCATTATACCAGAGTAAGTACAATGCATTAATAAAAACCAAAATATTATACCATAGGTAGCTTGCTCTTTCCTTTTTTTTAATAACTAATGCACCAATTACAACAGAGAAGCAGGAGAGCTAAACTATTTTTAAAGCTAAAGAAAGTATTGTGACTGCTGTTAGTAGCCCTCTGCTACACCCCCCCCCTCTATAATTTCAACTCCAATATACAATCACACGTGTAGTTAAATTCTTGTACCCTCCTGTACTAGGCACGAGTGCATTGTAGAGTGCTATGACCTATGCCATGAGCACTTTGTGTTCTATCAAAAAGTAAATGCATTACATGTGCACTCAGATAATTTATTTTGTAACTAGTCTAGGTAAGATTTACACATTTTATCACAGTATTAAAACAAAAAAATGTGATTGTAACAAGGGCCTGTGCAAAAACGTTATACTCAAATGTTACACAAAGCATAACGGTCTTGCTAAAGAAAAATATATAAAAATAATAAAATACCTTTACTGGATAAAGTGTGGATCACATGTCCAACAGTCTGATGGCCCCCACATAAGGCCGCATGATTTCTGCTAAAGGGGAAGCTCAGCCAAACTGACTCTGATCCCTACCAAGAGCTTCCTTTTCCCTGGGAATCCCTGGGATTTATCCATCCCAGCAAGACTGTTACCATAGTTTTTTTTAAACATTTACAAATTAATTTGTAAATGGTTTAAAAAAAGAGAAATGTGAAGTCTACTGTAAGCACAGAATAATTCTTTAAAATCCCTCTGAAAATGTTCTGATCGCAATAGCGACCTTCAGGTTGCTCATTTCCTGCTAGTTAATGCCCTGAGAGGTTAACTTCAGGTCTTCTTAGAAGCACTAACTGCCATGAAATTCTCTCCCCATTTGTCACTATTAGTTAGTCGATCAGGGGAGAGTTTCAAATAACTATACATTATGCAGAGCCCTTAATTGACACTACCTGATTTTCAACTTAGTATGATAAAACCATGCAAAATGCAAATCGGGGCACTTTCATGTCATGCCACATTATGTTTTATTATTTTCAGGATCCTTTTTCCAAAGCCATAAGGAAACCCTTTGATAATTTTCTGCAGATTATTTCAGGAGAAATGGTTCCCAGTACAGACGCATTCTGCGGTGACTCGCCATAGTAACTAAAGCTTTCATGTACACTTTAAACTGTTGCAGGGACCTGAGAATTTTATAGACTCTTCATATATTTACATTGTTAGGCTCCTTGGCTGACATTCCCTTTTAGCATTCAGTCTGTATAATCATTTCCACACATGCAGAAAAACAAATTCATATTTATATACACAGCATCTATCATCAGGCTCAAATATTGTGTGATAAAGGTGAGTAAAAATACCAATTTAACCAATATTAAAGTTCATTGGGGGCTGTGAAAAAATTCTCTACAATTTGTGCAGATTTATTTAGTTGACCTTTATTTTTATTTTTTATAGTTTGAATACACGAGCACAGAATAGGGAGTTCTACTAAAGATTTTTCTGATTGTTTGCTCCAGGAGAGGTTCAGTCTCTCTTCATGGGGGAAGTTGGTTCTTCACTGAACCAAGAGCCAAGAGCCACAACATCAAATCCATTATGATGCTGTAGGTTTTGGTTCTCTGAAGTATCAATTTATGCATGGGCCATGTTCTCACATTATTGTTGATTTTCATTTCCATGGCTGTGGGACATACATTTGATTATTCAATAGCTAAAGTTTTATACAATTCCCAATATGGTCTGTGTATGAAAGCTATGACTATACTGTTATGTCCACTTTTGTAGCCCCAACATTGACCATACTTATCAACCCGAAAGATTAGCTTGGGTGTGAAAGGTCCATATTGGTCAGTTTTGTCCATTTATTTGAGTTGCCAAATCTGCTAAATATTAGGACACCTGTGCTTCAACCCTAGTTAGGGCAACAAGCCACATTTACATAGGGTGCTTGGACTTAGGCCATATACTAATTCAATTGTAATGACTCATTTTTTTGTGATATGTAGTTAATGCATAGCCTATGGTCTGCAATTATATTGCAGCTGAGTGATATTTTTTTTTCTAAAATAGATTAACCACTAGCCAATCACACACCGCCTTTTTACTGCAGCAGGGTGACCCCGTTGCTCAGGATTCCATACATGTACCTGATCCAGCACTTCTAGGTAGGGGCTCACACGTACACCGTCCCATCTATGCTGTCATTTGCTACAGCACAATTCAGTTAGCAGGTCCAGGCCGATGATTTTTGGCTGAGAACCGCTGATTGGCTTAGAGAGTCACAGTACAGAGCCCCGTGTTTACAAAAACACAAGGCTCTGTACATGGAGCAGTGATGTGGCTGTGATGTGGCTATGTTTTAGAAAACACAGCTACATCTATTAGTAAAAGATGCACACATTACACACATTACACATTATTAGGAATACAGTTGCCCCTAGATGTTAAAACCTCCTTAACCAGTGACAGTGTATAGCATTATTTACTGATCACGTATTAGTGTCACTGGTGATGTCAGTGTCAGTTACTCAGTTCCTACCCAGTGTCAGTTAGTGTCAGATTGGCCGCCACACTATCACAGTTCCACTGTAAGTCGCTGATCACCACCATTACTAGTATAAATTAAAATTCCAGTTGTTTTATAGATGCTTTAACTTTTACGCCAACCAATCAATATAGATTTTGTTTTAATTATTTACCAAAGACATGTAGCAGAATACATTTTGGACTAAATGTATGAAGAAATCTTTTTTTTCTTTAATTTGATATGTTTTATATGGTCTTTTTTATCGTTTATATATTAACTCCTTAAGGACCGCTGCATGTACATTTACGTCGTCAGAATGGCACGGACAGGTACATTGGCGTACCTGTACGTCCCTGCCTAGACGTGGGTCGGGGGTCCAATTGGACCCCCCGGTACTTGCAGCGGTCCCCGTGGCTGCAGGAGCGATCCGGGATGAGGGGGCGGCTATTCGTTTCTAGCCACCCCCTCGCGATCGATCCCAGCCAATCCACGCACCCCCCCGCCCTCTGCCTGTGGGGGAAGTGATGTAATCTCTCCTCGTGGCGGGCTTTTCAACCGCCGCTGAGGAGAAAAGACATCACACAGTGAGTTTGCACCAACACTACACTAACACAGTACACATAGGCACATAACCCCTCCCCCCGATCACCCCCCCCCCAGTCCCCTGTTACAGTGTCACTGAATGCAGTGATTATATATTTACTGATCACTGCATTTGGTGTCAGTGTGACAGTTAGTGTGACAGGCAGTTAGTATTAGGTCCAGGGTAGCCCCTACCCCCTAATAAAGTTTTAACCCCTTGATCACCGCCCTAGTTAACCCTTTTACCCCCTATTGTCAGTGCCACTAAGTGATCGGTTTTCTGATCACTGTATTAGTGTCACTGTTGCCGCTAGGTAGCTATTTGTTTTTTTATATTGCGATTTTTTTTTTTACTAAAGACATGTGGCTGAATACATTTTGGCCTAAATGTTTGACTAAAATTTTGTTTATTCGATTTTTCTTATAACAAAACGTAGAAAATATAACTTTTTTTCCAAAATGTCGGTCTTTTTCTGTTTATATCGCAAAAAATAAATATCGCAGAGACAATCAAATACCATCAAAAGAAAGCTCTATTTGTGGGAAGAAAAGGATGCAAATTTTGTTTGGGAGCCACGTCGCACGACCGCGCAATTGTCTGTTAAAGCAACACAGTTCCAAATTGTAAAAAAACGCCCCTGGGCATTTAGCAGCATATTGGTCCGGGGCTTAAGTGGTTAATAATAAAATAAAAACTGTGGTAATCAAATACCACTGAAAAAAAGGTCTATTTGTGGGAAAAATGTCATTTGGGTCTTGTGTTGCATGACCGTGCAACTGCCAGTTAACATAACACAGTGCAGAATAGCAAATCTTCAGGGGGTTTAAGTGGTTAAACTTTAAAAGGATGGTTCTTATAATTAAATAGTTATTTTTAATAGTTAAATAGTTTTGTCAAATCATTAAGCATTATACGTGTCGCCTTTAGATATTTCCAGACAGCATATGATAATGCTGGCCGACTAATAAGATAGATAGATAGATAGATAGATAGATGACCAGCAAGAAAACTCCCCATTTCTAAATATAGAATGCAGTTCACAAATCACTGTTAAAATCAATCTAGCTAAACAGGAACAACATCATGATAATACCATAAGGCTTTGTGTAATTGCAAACACATTTGGACTAACATTTTTCTCACACTGAAGTTTGTGCCGTTTAGTCCAGGAATAAAGCAAGGGCCAGAGTTTAAAATGTGTTAAAGCAATCTGATATAACGTTTTATGAGCATCAGTTTTATAACAGTTTAAGCTGATTCATTTTTTATATCTGGCAATACAAAAGTTCAAATGTTTGTTAGCCTCAGGCAATCTCAGTTACCAGCAGATAAGGGTCATTTACTAATTCCAACATAGATTCCTTAGAGCAAAAAGAATTATGTACAAAACTGTTTATCTGTCTTTTACATAACATTACATAACATGTTCATATCTACAATGGTTTTGGGCATTGCGAAGTCAAATTCATTACAGATGTGTTGTTTGTGGTCTTTGTATAAATGTTTTCACACAACTTTTACCAAAGATTCACTAATTTGTCTAATTGTATTCAGTTAGGAAAATGTGTGAATCCTCAGTGAAATCTTCTTTTTAAAAGTTTATAAATGGACCCCTAAATAGAAATTGACATTATGCAAAAAGAGAAATTGTACCAGCTAATTTAAATCCCTATAAATAATGCTTATTTGAGGCCTATCTGTTTGATTGCCACTCTGTGGAGAGCAGAAATACCAGATAGTGCTGAACTGCTGAACCATCTGAATTTTCGATCCATGTATGGGCTGACTAGTTATACTGAATCCAATTCATTGATCGACTTCAGTACAATCAGCCTGTCAGATTTTTTTCATGCAATTACTGCTGGTGGCTATAGCCACCAGTAGTGATCACTGTATTCTGACAGCTGGGAAACCTCCGGTAGTCTGAATACTATAGCTCAACAGGGGGGATTCCCCCATCAATACTGAACTAGTTGATGGGGGAATCATAAAGCAATTTTATTTTCTTCAACTAAGGTTGAAGGAAAGTAAAATTGGTTGATGTATGGCCTGCCTAAGCCTCGTACACACTACCGTACTCGTTTTTTTGGTTCAACACAATGGGTTGGACCAAACAAAACTGACAGCTCAGGCAATTTAATGTTAGTTTAGCAATCTCCTCTGCTGGGCTATTGTGTACTGACAGGGGGTCAGACCTGCCCTGTCGGCCCTGCCACTCTAGAATACTCCGGTCGGGAGCTGGTCAGCAGACCCTTTAGGGACCCTTCAACAGAAGATGGCAGAATGGATCGGCTGCCGTACACACAGGCCGAATGTCAGCCGTTTTTTATTGAACCAGCCAATGTCGCCTGATATTCAGCCTGTGTGTACTAGGCTTTAGTGTCAAGTTTGCACGCTTATCTTAATGAAGTTAGTGGGAAAAGGGAAAAAAGGGGGAAAGGGGAACAAAAGTGGGTGGTGGAGTCTGTAGGTGCTCACAAACATGAGATTGCCACCCAATCAGCTGAAAATGGCTGGATCAGTCAAATGCCATGTCTATGAATAATTAAAGGCATAGGAAATTCTGCTTAACTACAGCAAATAAAAATTAATGGGGGATGGGATGTTTTTATAAAAGACATGCATCACTGTATCTTGGTTCCTGCAATCTGCTGTTTGAAGATTATTGCATGAGCTACTGTTGGTACTAGCCATTTTGTGCCTCCATCTACTTCTTCAAGATACTGGACCCAGAGGTACCTCAGACATACCAGGACCTGAGTTCTTTGCATTGGGACTTTATGGTATGCCTTTACACACTGTTATAAATTTGTTGCTGGGGTACTAGGTGTAGGAGTACTTAGATGGTCTGGGTGAACTGACATTTTGGTTGTGAGCATGATCCCTTACCAGATTCCTTAACATCTAGATATGTATAGGGCTGATGCAAAATCCAATGATGTCCTCCCATAAGACCTGGACCTGGTATTATTTATTCTCGAACACCCTGGAATATTCCATCAGCATGTTAGCAGTAAAGCAACCAAGCTATTTTTTTTTCTTTTCCTTTTTCCTTTTCAAGAAATTCACTTAAGCACTTCAATGGTTATTTTAGCCCTCGAGTCTGAACAACATTCAGAGAAAGTGCATGTTTTTCTCACCTTACTCACAAAAGCCTCCAAGAGTTGGGCTATTCCAGACAACCTTTAAGATACACAGTGTCGCAGAGTCCTTTGTCTGAACAGTATGATTATGATCTACAATTGCCCGCCTCATTTGCAAGCCTTCTTTTTTTTTCTCCACTTCTTTCTTGTTTAATTTAACAAGAAATGAGTAGTAAATGAAAGCTGCTGTCTGAAATCCCACTGTGAGCCTGTTTTGCACTTGGCTCCCCTGTGAAAAGGCAATTTGTGAAATTATGTGATAGAGTAATTAGTTGAAACCGGGCCTCCTGATTGTTGCTGCCTCACTTGTGTGGCAAGGGTCTGTTAAAAAAAAACGAGAAAAAAAAAAACGTGAGAGATAAAATAACGGATTATTACGCAGGCAAGTTGGCTCAAAGCTTCTCAGTTTATTTGTAAACAGAATATTTAGTGACCACATAGGAAGTTACTATAATCATTCGCTCGTAAAGAAACCACAGCAGTGCCTTTGGATTTATATTGAGAGCTCATGTAAAATTTAAGCTGGGAAGCCAGCCTCCCTGTTAATGTAATTAGGGCCTAATTTACCACCCTTTGCACACAGATGTAATAAGGCCTTCATATGTATTCAATCTTTAAGTACATTATAGAATACCTCAGTGCACCAGTTAGCAAGCAAGAACAGGTGTGAAGCCTTTTATAATTCATTTGTACACGGCAAACAAATTGTATTTCTTGGGAAATATTAACTGGAATCGGAAGAAAAACAGTGCTTGCGTACAAGGTGGTAATGGACAGTTACCCTTTATGTTCTCATGTATTTCTCAATGGTTAAGTAAATTAAAATAAATGCAAGGGAAATCAATAGGCTCACACAGTCTTGGTTGTGCCTCATAGACTCTGGGACAGAATGACAGATGTGGCACATAAGAACCGTTTAAGTATTAATGCTTGTGAACTGGTTCAGCGTGCAGGCCAAGAATTATTCTGCAATATTGCAACTCAGAAAATAATTAACTGTGGTAGTGTGTTGTGATTAAAACCTGGGATAAAAAAATACTGTCTAAATAAAAGAGGCATGTGCATTTGTACTGGAATATTGGGCTCCGTTGTGTGTTTCTACCAGATCTGTGCAATAATCCATCATAAAACAGTTCCTGCATTTTGTCTTTGTGCAGGAGTTACTGGTAATAAAGACTAGTCACTGCTGCTCTCTCATTTTGTGCAGGGAGACTAGTCTTGTATCTATCCCTTGTAGTTCACCAAAAAGGGGAAGCTCCTCTTGTTAACCCCCTCCCCCTCTCAGCTAACACATTAGGCACCTTTTGGGGGGTACCTGGTTTTGAAAGGTACCCGCTCCCACTTCCGACTAAGCTCGCTGCACCTACTCATCCAAAAGTTTGGACCCCCTCCTCCTTTACCCACCACCAGGATATTCACAAAGCGCAGCTCAGTATGGAACCAACTGTGAAGCAGCAAGACTTCACTGTGGGTTTCCCTTAGCCGAGATGGTGGCAGAATTGAAAAACCGGGTCAGGTGAAGACACCGCTGGATTTGTGGACAGGTAAGTGTCCTAATATTAGAAGTCAGCATCTACAGTATATGTAGCTGCTGACGTTTATTTTTTTCTGAAGGAGCCTGGAGCTCCGCTTTAATATCTGGGGTTTTGGAGCCACTTGGTGATTGAGAAATAAATGTATTTGGGCCTAAAGTTTAGCTTTAACACTGTCGAGCCTGATTTATGAAAATACGAGCAAAACAGAGTAAAATAGAGTTTAATAGTTGCACTGATCAATTTAACAGATTTCACCCTTCAAATTAAACTGGGAATCTGATTATCCTGAGCCAGTAGTCTCACTTTTGCACCAATCATAAAATAGCCCCAGGAAAAAGTTGCCAAAAATTGAGGCAATTTTTTTCTACTGATTATGCTTACAGGAATGCAGATAACAACCCTAGGCGTTAACAACAGCCTAGTTCTGAGATCCCCATCGTTCCTTAGCTCAGTGACCATATTTAAATATAATAATTGCTTGGGAGCAATTCTAAATATGAATTGTAAACCCTAAAGCCAGTATTTCACAAGTGAAGCAAGATTCCTTTGTTGGAGGCTGATTTAAACAATACAGTCATGCTACTATTGCAAAGTAGACTGCGCTGCAAAATAAATGGTGTTAAGGCATTGGGGTTGATTTATTAAAACTGGAGAGTGCAAAATCTGGTGCAGCTCTGCATAGAAACCAATCAGCTTTCGTGGTTTTTTTTGACAAAGGTTTTATTGAAAAAGATGAAGTTAGAAGCTGATTGGCTACAATGCACAGCTGCACCAGATTTTGCAGCTTATCAGTTTTTGTAAATCAACCCCACTGTATTTAAAACTCTAATGCCATATACACACGCTCGGAATTTCCGACAACAAATGTTCGATGGGAGCTTGTCGGAAATTCCGACCGCGTGTAGGTTCCATCGGATATTTGCTGTCGAAATTTACGAACAAAAAAATTTGAGAGCTGGTTCTCAAATTTTCCGCCAACAAAATCCATTCTTGTAAATTCCGATCGTGTGTAAACAAGTGAAGAAAATGCATAATTCTCCAGTTGTATCTGAAACAAGAGATGAGAGAAAATCCTTGAATAAATGCAACTGTTCAGGTGACAGCTGTCGATAACAGTTTTCCCCTCATTATAGAGAGATTTCCTTCTACTTTGTGTTGCGTATATGGGACAGGAAGTGAAGGAAAATTTCCCCAATGGGACGTGAAGAAAAAAAAGTTTGAAGTTCTAACCATTCTCTTCCGTATCCAGAACAAAGAAAAACGTATTTGCTAGAGTAAAGCTTTGTTTGTGAACTGGTGCATTTACAATTATTCCTGGTTAAATAGGCATATTCTCTTAAAACGAATAACATATCTGAAAATGGTAATAATAAAAGATAGAAAGCTGCTTTATTTATTATTAAAGAATGTTAGCTGTAGCTTGTATACAGACAGCTGCCTGTAAGGAGACTACTCCAAGCAATATCAATGGTTATCATTATCCGCTTATAAAGCACTGTCGCTAAAAGTTGAAATGTTGTCCAAACCTCCACAATGATGTTGCAGAAATTATGGTCGAGGCAACAAAATTACCTTCCTGCATCCTTTGTACAAAGGTTGCAGTTAGGGATTCCTGTGCTGATGGTGGACCAATGTGAGGACAATTCACTGACATCACATTGCTGAAATCCTCAAGGCTCTTGTTGTGTACACAAATTACAGTAAATCGCTATTTTATCCAGCTTCTGAACAGAAGGCGTCCCATGTGTGTCAGTTGGCAGTTGCTATTTTAATTTTGTATAAATTGTTCCTTAAAAAAAAAAAAAGATAAACCACTGAGAAATTTTAAAGAGACACACCACCAAAACAATATTAAAGAAAACCTGTACAAAGGAAATATAGAAGCTGTTACTAACGATCTCTCTTTCCGATGAAATGCTAGTTTCTTGGCTCGCATGCTGATCCATTGTCCTAAATACTTTATGAATTGCTGAACTAGAACAAGTATTTAGATCAAGAAATTTTACTTTACTTTGGCTTTCTAATCTGCATACTCGGTCACTGGTCAGTGACCCATCAAGCATGTTTAGAAGGTGAGACATGGCAGTCTACATATTTCCTCCGGTTTCCTAAAAAAGTTAAGTATATTTGTATTAATAAAATACCCATTTTATTCACATGTTTAGGTGTGCAGAGACCTGGGGCCAGATTCAGAGAGCCGTAACTCCTGTCTAACTGGTGTTAGACTGGAATACTTTCTAATTACGCACGTTTTTTCACTATTCAAGATTTTTTCAAGAATCAAACTATGAAAAGACGGCTTTGCGCTTCA
Organism: Rana kukunoris; assembly: GCA_029574335.1. NCBI lineage: Eukaryota > Metazoa > Chordata > Amphibia > Anura > Ranidae > Rana > Rana kukunoris. The sequence goes on from CM056052.1 coordinate 480,883,808, forward strand.
ATCCGACTGGCTTACGTGTTCGTACGCCTTCGGATCTACGCTGCAATAAAATTGCGGCCAATGGGTGGAGTTCCCGTCGTTTTCCGCGTCGGGGTATGCAAATGAGCTTTTGCCGACTATCCACGAAATTACGAACGTCTATCGCAATCTCTTACGGCATCTTTAGTCATCTTTTTGCTGCGTAATACTATACCAGCTTTTTGCTGGTCTAATCTTAGACAGCCCAGGTTAAGTATGGCCGTCGTTCCCGCGTCGAATATCAACGTTTTCCGACGTCTTTTTTTATTTTTGACGTAAAACGTCCGGGAATAGGAATGTCCGTAAACGACGCTACTCAAACAACGAATGACGTATCAACGTTATTTCACGCAATGCACGGCGGGAAATTTCTGAACGGAGCATGCGCAGTTCGATCGCCACGGGGACGCGCCTAATTTAAATGCTTCACACCCCCTAATCTCGTATTTCGATTACGTGGCGAGAAATAGACTACGCCGCCGTATCGTACGGGCAAAAATCTACCAGAATTCGTTAGACAGCCTGGTAAAATACGGCTGCGTAGCGTATCTCGGATACGCTTCGCAAATGTACGTGTACCTCAATCTGGCCCCTGGTTTCCAAAAGGTCAAAATGTAACACACACCAGTCCTGTACTGGACTGTATTCGTTTTTTGTTGTAAATATAAATGTAAGTGATGATTATTAAGTAATCATTACCAAAAGATATGTCACTTCTTCCATGTTACTTTGTTACTTTCCATTGTTACAATGTGTGTGTTATCAGCATTATAGCTACTTCTTAGAATATTATAATGATAACAAGCAAGGGCAATGTTTTAGGGCTTGTGCAGACCAAATGCAGTCCATCGTGTTTTTGTTCTGCATCAGAAATACTGTACATGGACAGTGTTTACATGGATTCCAATTGCACTAGTTCACACCAGTGCAGTGCATTCTAGTGCAGTCAACACAAGTAGAGCATGTTGCATTCTTCCTATATGGAATGTGGCAAATGCATCAAAATGCACCAGAACACATATTTCCTTAATTGAGATGCATGCAAAAATGCATCCAGAATGTAGAAATTGTGGTGAGAACCGGCCCTTAGACAAAGCACATTTTCCTTCATCAGAAACATCTTAAGAGCATTAGCCAGGTTAGATGCCCTCACACAGTGGTCATCAACCCTGTCCTGCAGGGCCCACTAACAGGCCAGGTTTTATGTATTACCTTGGGGAGATGCAGACTAGAATACTGCAATCACTGAGCAGCAAATTACATCACCTGTGATGCATTTCAGTTATCTTGCAAACATGGCCTGTTAATGGGCCCTGCAGGACAGGGTTGATGACCACTGTCCTAACAGACCATTTTTTTTAGCTACACAAGAAATTAGATTAAATAATCAAAATAGCGCCAGCTTGCTGAATTTAGCTACTTTAGGCTTAGGCCTGGGGGACCAATAACACATAAGAGATTGGGCTACCTACCTGACTTGACTTCAGCTCCAAAAATACTTGTCTGATGGCTACGTAGATGTACCATTACAATTATATTGGCCTATTAGTGGTCTATAGGTAGCAAGCTGACATTGGGAAGCACAGATGCCTTGAATAGCTGAGTTATAACTTGTGGTTCTACTGAAATTCCAAGTTTTGCAGCTGTCCAAATGCAGCAATTGTTTTACAGATGTTGTTATAGAATGCAAATGGTCTCAAACTGCCCTATTGTTCATTAAATGTATATATTTTTGTGCCATTAGCTTTCTGAGCATGTGTATACTGTATTTATTGCATTGAAGTAGATTTGAGGAAATTATCACTTGGATTACAGAAATCACCCAATACAAATTTATCAAGAAAAATTATAAACCTAATACCCAGGGCAACCATAATGCGTTTTTAAGCTAAACACTTAAGCTGGCCATAGATAGAATTTAGAACGAAAAATCTTTGTAAAATTATCAGAACATTTGAAAGATTTTGTTTACTTTTAACATTTGATTTTGGAATGAATGAACTTTACTGAACAAATACCTTATACACTGTTAAGCCCCATACACGCTATCAGTTTCCCTGCAGGTATTTTTCTTCTGGTTTACCAAAACCATCTAATATGAGGTGAAACCTTAAGGCCGCGTACACACGGAGAGACATGTCCGCTGGAACAGTCCGACGGACCGTTTCCAGGAGACATGTCTCCTCCGGATTTTCATCCGATGGCGTGTACACACCATCGGATCAAAATCCCCGCTGGCAGACAGCGCGGTGACGTGGCGGTGAAGTTGACGCCGCCACGTCACCGCACCAGGAAGTAAAAAACGTCCACGCATACGTCGCATCCATTCGACGCTTGTGCGGGCAGATATGTCCGCTGGTTAGTGTACTAACCAGCGGACATATCCAACGAACATGTCTCCGGCGGACAAATTTTAAAGCATGCTTTAAAATTTGTCTGCCAGTCAGACATGTCCGCTAGCCCATACACATGATCGGATTTGTCCGCTGAACTGGTCCGTCGGACCAGTTTCAGCGGACAACTTTGATCGTGTGTACGTGGCCTAAGAGTTTCAATTTGTATGCAATCAGGCAGGCCCTTGCACTGCATGGTTTTGGTAAACCTGAAGAGAAAAACCTGCAGGAAAACTGATAGTGTATATGGGGCTTCAGAAATTCATTGGTTCAAGAAAAAAAAATCTCTCCTTTGAATTTTCTCATCACTGTGTACAGAAGCAAACATTGATTTGACCCACCAATGATTAAAAAAAACAACAAACTTTATTTTCCTAAAACTTTACATCGGAAATTCTACCCATCTTTGGCCAGTTTTTAGCTGGGTATACACACAGAGTTTTTTTCATTCAACCAGCAGGTTACGCGGAAAAAAAAATCCCTGCATTCGCGCAAGCGATGAGGATGCAGGGATCTTCCCTGCTGGGGCTTCCCCTTGGTCAGAATACACACATCAGCACAGCAGCCATTGACTGCAATGGCTGATTAAATGCTGGTTTTCCAGCAAGACCATTCATCAGAAGTCGGTTGTTACACCAGCTTCTGTTAAACAGAGAGGGGAACACACATCAAAATTTGTGAGGTTACTGCTGAAATGGCTGAATTTTGATGCGTGTATACCCTGCTTTAAGCCTTGTACACACATCGGCTATCGGACGAGTGATCGTCCGTTTTTAACGGGGGGTTTTGCATGTTAGTCTCATATTGAAAACCAATAGGTTACTAAAATTATGAAAATTCTCATAGAGCAGAATATAACTTCGGAAGTGGTGTCATGTGTTACACTGTATTGTAATGTATTCTTTCAGTTCCGAACATGCGTGGTCGTGGTTGTATTTTTTTCAGGTAAATACTGTACTGATTAAACAAAAATTGTACATTCTGGTATCATGCAGGAACATTTTTCATATTTGTCCCTTTGAATAATTTTGCATGAACTGTCCTGATCGCTATTTTTTTAACCGATTTTGTCATCATGTGCACTAAGCATTAAAATGTTACAGGTGAAGCACTGTGTGGTTACTTGTTACCATGACATGAGTAGGCCATTTAAGAAACCACTCAACAATCTCTGTGTAAACAGCTCCCCCACGGAGCTTGGTCTGATATGTTGTGATAACAATAGAAATGCTTTTCATTATGTTTCTTTGTAGAAATAGCTGTTTGATTTCCAAAATCCTCTGTCATGTGAACTGAATCCAGATTATCAACAGGCCCAAAAACTAATAGACAAATCAGGTGGTCACATGCTCTTATTATAATTCAGTGATTTTTTTCTTCTCTCTTTTCATACTTGCTGGAATTTCATTATTTTGTAAAGCTGTTCTCGTGATCAGAGGGAGCCTTAGTCACGAACACTGGAGTATAATTCTGACAGGGTCTGTGATGCAGCAAGACAGATTTTAATTTATCATGACCGGATTTCTGTATATGTGCAGGGTGCTTGAGAAGACTCAGCTAAGGAGGCCTGGCAGGAGTGAGTGACCTGAGTGATGACAGAACTTTGTCAATTGCCAATGTCCAACTTCATCACTATGTTGATAATATTCAGCGAAGAAGGTTTTCATTGCCATGCAGACAGCCCACCCTGGGGTGCCCACCATGTCAGCTTTCCTTCTGTCCATTTTTTTTTATTTTAAATGGTTCAAGATATCCAATATCAGAAATGGCACACAATTCTGAATAGTTGGAAAGGGTTCATACTGAGTGGCTGCCAATGTGGACAGCTGCAGTTTTCAGCACAAGAAAATACCACTTTACACTAGCAGTCACCCTAGAACCATCGTCACATGTCGTCTTTTAGAGTAGCTTGACTTTTATTCAACCTAGTGAAAGGTCAGTCAGCGACATCAACTAATTAGATTCCAGCTTTCATCATTTTAGTGCAGTCTGATTGGTTGCTGTGGGATAGTATACTTTATGCTCATTATACGTCCTAATTATATAATAACTTGTATAATAATACAGGCCAATGTGCCTTGGAACCAGAGAATATACATTCCTTAAAGCAGTATTATGTCAAAACCAAAGAATGTAATATGTTGCAGATTACAAGACATTTGATGTGGTGGCTGCATCAGCTTTCTTTTTTATTTTTTTGGCTTTTTTTCCTCTGTTTTCACCTGGTGATCTGGCCAGTAACACACCTTCTGAATTACAGTGACCCTCTTCTAGATGACAGAGCACAAGGGGCACCTCTCGCCAGTAGATTTAGATTCCATATGCCCTTACATTGAGCCTGCACTGATCATTGCAGATCAACACAGCACAATGGTTGATTTACTAAAGGCACACTGTGAACTCTGCAAGTACAGTTGGTCAGGAGCATAGTAAATGAGCAAAGGCTCTGCTTACTTCCATCATCCAATCGTGTGCAAGCAAAAATTAAGCTTTTTTTTATTGTCCTTGCACGTGATTAGGTACTTTTAGCAAGTGAAGCTTTATCTCATTTACTTAACTCTGGAACAACTGCATTTGCAGTGGAAAACTGCATTAGCAACGCACACAGTCTTTTTGCCTTTAGTGAATCAACCCCATAGTGTGAACATGTCCTAAAGTGACACTAAATATAAAACAAATAGAATACAGTGGTACCTTGGATTACGATTATGAGTTGTCCCAAAAGAATGCTTTTAATCCAAAGCACTTGTATACCAAAGCGAGTCTCCCCATAGGAATCAATGGAAACTCAGATAATTAGTTCCACAGTAACTGCTATTGTATGCATTACCGTATATGGCCAGAGGTGGGGGGTGCCAGAGACACTTGGAGACCACTCAGAGCCACTCGGATGCAATCGGAGACACTCGAAGAGGCTCGGGAAGGTAGTGTTTCTGAGTGGCTCCAAGTGCATCAGAGCGGCTCCAAGTGTTTTACGGCGCCCCCACATCTCTGGCCAAATGTAGTACTACAAACCCCATTGGCTTGAATCCTGCTTGTCTTACGGGACAACGCTTGCAAATTGATTCAGAATAAACAAAAAAAATAAAAAATAGCTTGTATTGTGAAACGCTCGTAAACCACATTACTCTTAATACGAGGTATTACTGTAGCTATTATTATCCCAAAATTTTGAAATTACAATATATTAGAAGAGCAGGAAGTGAGAGAAAATCTGCAACAAGGACATAGACAGCAATAAAAAGTCAACAGAGGTTCTCAGTTTCCCTTATGCTACTTAAAAAAGCACTTCCTGTCTGATGAGACTGTTGTCCCAGTAACAGTAGATAAGAAGAAACCTCTCAATGGAGACCTGAATAGCAGTAAAAGCCCCTCTTTCAAAAAAATATTTTCACATAACTCCTGTTAATGTACTGCTTCTTTGCCTGTGTCAGCCTTTAATTTCAATTGTGACAAAAAGGACCTTCTACATTATGGTAACTATTATGTTGTCTAGGGTAAAAGACATGAAACATTTGGCATTCTCTATAAGTCTTGCCAGTTTTATTTGTTATGTTAACTATAATCTTGCAGGACCATGGTGCCTTTTTTAACTAGGTCATCTGTTTTGTCTGGACCATTAAGGATCAAAGGTCATTTGGAATCTAGAAGTCATTAGTCAGTGGCTGTTCTGTGCTGGATCCCCAGGATGCCAGCTCACTAGTCACCCATGGCAACCTGGGTAAGACATGCTGTGCTGTCGCAGACTTGGCAGGGAGCCGACTCTTATTCAAGTTTGCATTGATAACTAATGCTGCAACTGCTGTCAGAATTACAATATAAATATGTACATATCAGTCACAGTCACCATCACATTTATGCATAAAAAAGGAGAAGAAGCTGGCAACTAGAAAAGCATGTCATCAGAAAAACTAAAAAGGAGAAGGTCCATAGCTGTAAAATAAAAAATAAAATAAAAATAGCAGAAAACATTTTCAAAATACATTTAGAACACAGTTAATTATTTTAAAGCTGAATTCTAATCTCTTATAATATATATATTATTCTTTCTGCTGGCCTTTCTCCCAGCAATACAACCCATCCCATAAAGCCTCTCCTCCTTGACAATTGTGTGGTTGCCCCCTCTCTGACGTTATCATTTACAATGCAGGACTAATTTTATGCAATGCAGGACTAATTTTTATGGCTGCCCAAAGTTTCATTTTACATTGCCTCTTATTGATCTTCAATCTTTCTTAGTCTTTCCCATGCTATCAAGTCTGGACTAGAGATGGGTCATGTAGGTGGTCCTGATAGTTCTAATGGTCCCTTATACAAAGCTCCTGTCTCTAGGTTATACTGGGTTTTCCCTTCTCTCCATCTGGGAGGACTCCTGCCTCAGAGCTGTCCTCATGCCTGAATATTACCTATTTGGCTAATGTTCCTGCATATCACTCTGCAACTGTGGATGCTTCCTTGGATAAGGTGTTGTCCTATATACTTTATTAGGTAGGCAGGCACTGTAGGGTTATTATTCCCTGTCAAGTTCTAGCGTCAACACAGTTGTCCTTGGGAACAGATCTACTCACTCTACTGTTTTCTGGTGTTATTGCATCAATCTTGAGTGGTTTTCTACTTTGGTGAGGGGCCTCTGACTACTGAGGTTCTTTATGATTCCATTTTAAGGGAAATTGCTAGATAGTTCTTCTTGATTTTCACAAGTGAGATTTGATGTCTGTTCTAGACACCCCTGCTACTTTTCAGATTTTCCTCCCTGGTGCCTAGGGTCGTAAGTTTAAGGCTTAGGGCTTTTGTTATCTTTAGACTGCCTGTTTTTTCCGTGTAGACTTATTGTCCAGTTTTCTTTTAGAGATTTGTAATTGCTTTAGGCATAGTAAACCTAGTTCCGGTGCCCCTTTGTTGACTATTTTCTTGGTGGTCTTATCTTCCTGGGTAGTTACATTTCTCCACCTATTAGTGGTTGCTTTGCTCTCAACTTTTTTTTAAATGTCCACACCTTCTGGAGGCAGCAGTATCAGCCAAATGCCTAAGAATGACTATGTTCCTGTGGGTTTCAATGGACTTAAGAAAAAGATTTTACAATAAGTACTAAAATATTACTATAATCCAGTTTGGGTTATTGTGTGCTCAAGTCCTCCTGCTGTAATTTTCCTTTGCTCTTTAGTAATAGTGTCCTGGGAAAATATGTGTAAGTGTCAGCAGCTAGCCATATCTCTGTCCTCAGTTTTTTAATTTAGGAATACTTTCCTTATTTCAATCTGTAAGGCAGCAGAGATGTGTTAAAACCTTCTGTTTTGAGAACACAGTATCTGCTCCCTTGAAGTAATGGAACTCATGGATAAAAGCATAGCCAAGTCACATCACTCATTCTAAGCTTTATTGAGACCTAATGTCCCCCCCAAAATTCCACCTAGTCTTGAAAACATCATCAATTACACAAATGACAGCCCCCTGGGATCTAGGGCAAGAAGTTTAACTTTGGAAGTCATCTTGATGGGGGAAAGGAGTTCTGGAATGTAATGACATCCACAGGAAGTATTCCTGAAATGTTTTATGTCTCTAAAACAGGCATAATGAACTCTAGTGACACAATGGGACAATTTTAGCCTCTTTAGCCCCATTTCATTGAAAACAAAGAAGATTGTCGCTGGTAAATTATTTGTTACATTGCTATTTGCCCACTATTTTAAAGTTGTTATATGATATTGCAATATACAACGCTGGAATCTGGAGCACCACAGGAGTACTAAATAAACATTTGAAATACATGCACATATGTAGTCAGAGCTAGCAAATTTTATGTAACACAGTAAGTCATGTGATTTACACATCTCCTCCAGACTGCACAGCTAGGCATTTGATACATCTGTCCCCTAGTTCAGAAGTGCACTTTCCACTCACCTACTGTATTAACCTCCCTCCAGACTGCTCATTGGACAAAAAAAAAAATGATTTGTCTATTGTGTATTTTAGATTTCAAAGTACACAAAAAAAATGAAAGAATAAGTGATCCTGGCTTTAGATTATTCTCTGTAGAAACATGGAACGATACTGTATCTAACAGATGCCCTCAATAGATGTAAAGGGGGTTCTAACCCTTTCCCACTTTATTCAAAACTAAGAAAATGTTTTTGGCTACAAATACACTATAAATTCTAAGAAAAAATATAAAAAATAAATATAGAAATAGAAAGAAATTAACTACATTTGGTAGTAAAGCCTACCTTGTTTACTTGTACCTATAGGTAAGCCTAAAATAAGGCTTACCTGTAGATACAGTAAATATCATCTAAACATGCAATATTTAGGAGATATTTAATCTAGTAACAGCAAGTGACATCACCGACGCATGCGCTCCCAATAGTTGGCATGCCGTTGAGAGAGTCATGCCGTGCTTGCACGGGAGTAATGTCAGCTCTGCCAGTCAAACTGCTCAAGTCTGCTAAAGTCACTTTTATTCATTTTTTTTTTCAGAGTATAATACTAGGAGTGCAGTCTGCCATATTGATCCATTGATTATTTTAATTTCCTTATGTGACATGTATATAATAGAGTAAGATAAAGTGATAATTAGCAGCAAACATCCTTCAGGTTTATTTATCTAGAAAATAGATTGATGATGTTTGGTTTCACTTCTAAACAAAAAACAGAAAACAAAAGGATAAATGAATGGTCTTTCGGTTATTTAAACCCAAGGGACCAATGCTGTGAAAAGGTTACCAAAACAAGCAAAGATTGTGTACTATCCTGTTATCTCTGGAGTTGATACCTATTCTGCTTTTTTCCTAACTGTCTGCAGTGACAGTTAGACAGTAATCAATCACAGTTTAAAAGGGCCCTGGCAGGAATTAATTTTCAATGATTACTGTAGATTAGAACAAGGAAAACACATTTACAGGCTTATTTTGTAGGCTTATTTTGTAGGGTCAAATACAAAGAGCAATGATATGCAGTAACGTTTAGCTGTTTAAGCCATCAGAGTACTAAGGTTATATTCACATCTGATGCAGTGTTATTGCATTATTTAGTAGTGCAGCCCCACCACATGACAAGGCAAAATATCTTGTCTCTGGTGTGCCAGGTTCACACCACTGTGTTGCGGTGGGGTGTGGGCTGGAGAAAAGTACTGCATGCTGTGGATTTCTTCACACTGCGTGACTCATAATTGAACCTAATGATACACTATATTACCAAAAGTATTAGGACACCTGCTTTTACACTCACATGAACTTTAATGGCATCCCAGTCTTAGTCTGTAGGGTTCAATATTGAGTTGGCCCACCCTTTGCAGCTTTACAGTTTCAACTCTTCTGGGAAGGCTGTCCACAAGATTTAGGAGTGTGTCTATAGGAATGTTTGATCATTCTTGCAGAAGAGCATTTGTGAAAAGGCCTGGCTCGCAGTCTCCACTCTAATTCATCCCAAAAGGGTCAAGTTCCTCCAGCCCAAACTTGATTATCCATGTCTTTTTGAACCTTGCTTTGTGCACTGGTTTAAATCATTTGGTGGAGAGGGATTATTGTGTTGTTTTTCAGGGGTTGGGCTTGGCCCCTTGGTTCCAGTGAAGGGAACTTTTAAGGCGTCACCATACCAAGTTTATGTAAAAAAAAAGTAGACCATTGCGATCTGCCATTATCATGGGCACTGCAGGGATCCCCCGGACTACACTGCAGTGGCTGGTGTGAATTAGCCCTAAAATATCCCTAAAATATCATTGCTAAATATTGGCTAAAGAACTGATATTTCACTTTTTTGGAAGGATATAAGCTGAATGAATTCACTGTTTGCAGTGCTGCCATGGCCGTTATAAGGGAATTTTATTTTACATTGTAGTGAATGCAAGAAGAATGAGATTCCAATACAAATGGGAAGAGCTAGAAACTATAGTGGCGTAATGAACTCAACAGACTTCCTGAGTAATATTGAAAGGCAGTGGGTAATTCTACCCTCGAGTGTATGGCAATCTGAATACATTTTAGTGGTCTGGCCTCTAAAAAAAAAAATACCAGCTAGATTGCATTACTGAAACTTTTTTTATATATATTTCCACTCCCTGTATTCTTATAAGCTATTGTTAATGCTTTAACTGGCGTAGTAAATAAGTTGGCTGCAACTGCAGAGCTTGTCACTAATTGTATACATAGTTGTAAATGAACATGCTCAGTATAGTTATTCCTTGCCCCAAAGGCAATACATTTTAATAATGGCTGCTGATATAGAAAATAGCATCCTGCAGGGAGACGGAGTGTAAGGGATATTGACATGTAAACACATGAGGGGGAGATTGGAGGGTGTCCATGGAAGTCTCCAGGGCGACCCTAACATGCCCCTCCGTATAAAAATGCAATAAATAACAAAATAACGATAAATAAAAGTCCTCAATTCAGGACCGGAAGGCAATGTCATCCCAATGTTGAAAAGTCAGCTCAGAGCTACTTGGTTTTTGCGGGCATTTTTGCCCTTGTCGTTTGGATTACCACTGTGCCACGCGTGCAGTTACACAATGAATAAAGGCGAGGGTTATTTCTAGGACACATAATTGAACATTAATACTCGCTGACACTGTCGCAGAAATGATATGTCAAGCTGACAGGCCCTATGTGCTTACATCTGCTGATTGGCTGTAGACGAAGGGGATGTTTGTCAGATCAGACCTGGGGCCTCAGTACTGTAAAGCCAAGGAAGACCCAGCCATTAATCATGAGCTGCCATTTTTGCTAGACAAACCTTTAACTAATTTATTGCTGAAATACAGTTTTTTGCCATGGCAAAAGCCAAATACTCATGACAGCACTTTTTACTGTTTTTTTTTTTTTCTGTACATACATACACATAAATAGTATAATAAACTTCAATGAGTGAGTGAGTGAAAAACTTATATAGCGCTGCACATGCGAACTGAATCGCCTCTGGGCGCTATATACAGTATTATGTTAAATAAAAGTAATTTTTAGAAGACTATTTAATCAAAACATAAATATTTATCTATATACCTGTATAAGGCCAGGTAATACATCAATTAATATATACACTGATATGTGTTTGAGTTTTTAGAGCTAATGATAATAGTATTAAACGTAACATTTTATTTCAATGTCACCTATAGGTGTACTGCTTTGACATAAACAACCTAAAGCTGGCCATACTCATAAGGACATAAAGATATCTCTTGTTTGTCTTGCAGAAAATTGCTCAGTTTCCCCATCTACACTTATGCTAGGTACACACTAGAAGTTTTTTTTGTTTAACCCAGCAGGCTAAACAAAAAAAACCTGAGAAGTCACCATACTAACTAAGCAATGTTAGTGTGGCAATCCCCCCTACTGTGCTTTTGTGTACTGCCAGGGGAACTGGCCCCCTGCTAGAACACACTGATCAGTGCAGGCAGCCATTGGCTGCCTGTGCTGATCAGATGCTGTTTTTCCAGCATGCCCGTTGGACAGAAGCCGGGCTGTTGTACACACTGGCCAAATGGCCAGACTGTTGTACTCACTGGCCAAATGTTGGCCGGCTTCTGTTGAACTAGCCGATTTCAACCTGTGTGTTCCAGCCTTTAAGAGAATGTATGGACATATCCACAATAACTGTTATTGTATTCTTACAGCTGGCACTCATAGCTGTCAGAATACCTGAACAGTGCCTGCATCTGCATATGTTCGACTGTGGAGTTTCCGCCTGGCTTCTTCAACTAAAGTTGTACTCTTCCCCACAGGAGGGATAGAAGGTTTCAAGCAGGGACAGCCAAATTTCTATCAGTATGCGGCCATCCCTGTTTGATAGTCCCTAAAAACTTTTGTTGATCAGCAGCTGCAGCCAATAAGTTGAGGTCAATTGGTTGCTGCTGATCAGTGTTTCCTGCTGACAGAATGCAAGTTCCCCATGGTGGAAATCTTATTTGTGTGGATGGGGGTTCTCCATGCGTTTTCCCCATTCAGCCTGATGACTAAAAACATGAAAAAAAAAAGAACAGTATATAGTCAGTCTTAGATTAAAGAGCTTTTTAGATAATCTTTACATCCATAATCTGATACAACCTTTATGGACATTGCTTAGTGCACTGGTCCAAATCATTTGGTGGAGGGGGATTATGGTGTGGGGTTGTTTTTCAAGGGTTGGGCTTGGTCCCTTAGTTCCAGTAAAGGGAAGTCCTAAGTCAACCTTACTTTAACCCACTAGAACACCTTTTGGGATGAGTGGAGACTGCGAGCCAGGCCTTCTCACTAATGCTCTTCTGGAAGAATGGTCAAACATTTCCATAGACACACTCCTAAACCTTGTGGACAGCCTTCCCAGGAAGAATTGATAGCTCCAAAGGGTGGGCCAACTCAATACTGAACCCTACGGACTAAGACTGGGATGCCATTAAAGTTCATGTGCGTGTAAAGACAGCTGTACTAATACTTTTGGTAGTGTACATTTTTAACCCCTTGCACATCAAATAAGTGGTCAGGAGCATGTTTTATATTGACAATGGGCTACTATTTTGTGAATCAAGCAGCAATTTACTAAATTCATCTTATGTGTCCCTCTGCTCTTGCTTTGAATTGTCTTACTGTGTGTTTGGATTGATAAATTTCATCCCCTGTATGTGTGTTTGTAGTTCTGGCATAGATTGTGTATATTACAGAGTTTTGTCTTTTCCATTTCTTGTAAATTTACATAGTAAAATTCAGCAAACATGATACGTGCAAATTAAAATGCCAGAGGAGTGACAAAACTATTGATTCAGCTAAACTTGGTCTGTTTCTATTGTTGCAGTAAAGTATCTCTGCAACAGTTCCAAGACCTTCAGTGTGTCTTTTCTGTTGTCCATGGTGAGCAGGCAAGAATTTTCTGTTTGTTTGTTTATTTCAATGAACAATTTAATTACATGTAATGACTGTTGTCCTCTTGCAGTGACCTGCCTCAGAGAATTTAAAGGGAGTTGCTATGGATACAGACACAGAATCTAGTAAGATAATAGACTTTAAAAAGAATGTATAGACCAAACTAATATTACGAGCCTCCTTTGCAAGTCTGCGTTAGCTATATACTGTATAATAGCGGTGAACAATTTAATGATTTATCATTTTTAATTTACATATATTGAGGCAGCATATCCCACAGCATTTTCCAGAGTTGCATCAGTTGCTGCTTCAGTGGAGCTTACGATCTAATGTTCAATAGATTATTTAAGCCTAGTACACACCACTGTTTTTGTTTTTCTTTAACCCAGCGGGTTGAGCAAAAATAATACTGACAGTTCGGATCCACTGTACTAACAAATTTGATGTTAGTACACCGACCACCTCAGCTGTGCTATTTTGGGGGACTGCTCCCCTTGCCAGAACTCTGGTTATTGGCTGAGATCGCTCATTGGGAACCGTTTGGCAGACCGTTTTCGGCCATGAGCCTTTGAATGGCTGACTTCTGTCGGACTGGCTGCCATACACGCGGGCTGAATGTACGAGGATTAAAAATAAATAAAGTATTAGATAAGAGGACAATCACTCTTGTAATTCATGACCCACATGCACTGGATCTACAATTTGGTTTTTATTGTTTTTATTTTCACTGTTTTATGAATTTTACTTTCAAAAGATTCCCAGCTTTTGGAGACATAAACTTGACCAAACATACACAAGGAGGGAGATTTACTAAAACTTGTGCACACAGAACGTGGTGCAGCTCTGAACAGTAGCCAGTCAGCTTCTATATTTTTATTGTCAAAGCTTAAAAAGGTTGTAAAGGTAGAAGTTTTTTTTTCTTTAAAGCCTTCTGTGTGCAGCAGCCCCCCTAATCCCCACTAACACTTACCTGAGCTCCATCTCGATCCAGCAATTTTGCATAAGAGACTCGGACACTCCATCCTCATTGGCTGAGACAGCAGCAATGCGCTATTGGCTCCCGCTGCTGTTAATCAAGGTCAGTGAGCTAAAGAGGAGAGGGGGTGGGTCCTGGCCGTGGCTCAGTCTCTGAATGGACACAGGGGGCTGAGGCTCAGCAAGGGTGCCCCCATGGCAAGCTGCTTGCTGTGGGAACACACAACAGGAGGGAGGAACCAAGAGTGCTGAGGACTCAAGAAGAGGAGGATCTGGGCTGCTCTGTGCAGTAAGTATAATATGTTTATTATTTAAAAATAAATAAAAAAAACAAGACTGTAGTATCACATTATATGAACAAGCTGAAGTAAGAAGCTTATTGGTTATTATGCACAGCTGCACTAGAATCACCAGTTTTAGTAAATCTCCCCCAAAAGGGTTTATATTATTTGTTTCTTTAATAGCTTGGATCTCCTAACAATAGGCATGCACACATATAATGATATCTAGGCCTTCCCCATCCGTGTTAAAGCCCAACTCTGGGCAGTTAAAACATTCTAAAATGTGTGTATCTCCCTCCTACCCATCTGATAAAAGATGTATGGCTTGTGTGGTCAAGAGGATGATTTAATAGAAAAAGTTTTTTTTTTTTCCTGCTAGTTATTATTATTATACTGGATTTATATAGAGCCAACAGTTTGCGCAGCGCTTTACAACATGAGGGCAGACAGTACGGTTACAATACAATTCAGTACAGGAGGAATCAGAGGGCCCTGCTCATTAGAGCTTAGTTTGAGTCCTTCTTTGCTGTCTCTGATTGGGCATGTGACTGCCCCTGTTGTGGAGGTCATCAGAATGCAGGACCAGTGGCCACTGCTGCTCATGCATTGTATGTGTTTACTTAGGTGTGCACATAGGAGGGCCTGCTGCCTTGGAAGGCAAAGCTTCATCTTGACAAAAAGAGCATTAAATCCTTAATCTGCTGCAGGGAGGGGGGAATGACCACACAATTTATTGGATTTATTAAATGCCCAGAGTTCTTTTTAAGGATTTTCCTTATTAACACTATACCAGTTAAATAAAGAAAAATAATCACTAGCCCTATTCTAAAAATGTAATAATCATGTGTTGTGCATGATAACCTGCATGAAAAGAATGTAACAATGTACTTCAACAGTATAAATATTAAAACAAAAAGCTATACCATTTATCACTAATGAGCAGTCCTTGATTTCCAATCAAGTGAATTTGCCTAGACTGAGATGATGTCATCATTCTGCTGCAGGCAGGAGGATTCATTTCCTCAGTCTCCTCTCCCCCAGGGACCAGTCAACAGCATTGCAACTTTGCAGCAAGTCACGAGGTAGGTGCTGCAGCGGGAACTGGTCTGTGTCAGGCATTTGTGAACTGCAAGTACACCAGGACTGTGTCAAATCTGTACCAGCATCGCAGTCTGAGAAGCAGATTCTGTTTTTGGATGATACCTTAACAAAGGCAGCTCTGTCCTTTTGGAGAGAAAAGCAGCAGAAGGCATTGCCAGGGGGAGAATTGTGATCTATGTGAGTGAAAATAAATATCTGTAAGGCCGCGTACACATGATCAAATCTATCTGCTGGAAACGGTCGGCCCGACCGTCCCAGCAGACAGATTCGATCGTGTGTACGGGCGAGCCGACGGATTTGGCCACCCGACAGATTTCAAAGCATGCTTTGAAATCTGTCGGCTGGGAACCCGTCGGCCCGATAGTACGCTAACCAGCAGACATATCTTCTCGCACATGCGTCGAATGGATTCGACGCATGCGCGGAAGTAATTCACTTCCTGGTGCGGTGACGTGGCGGCGTCAACGTCACCGACACGTCAGCGCGCCGTCTGCCGGCGGGGATTTTGGTTTGATCGTGTGTACACGATCAAACCAATACATCCCAGCAGACAGATTTGTTCAAATCGGTCTGTCCGACCGATTTGAACAAATCTGTCTGCTCGTGTGTAGGGGGCCTGAGTGTTACACTTGCACATTACTTAGTATGCATGCACGGAAAAAATATATTTGATACCAGATTCACTTAAGGGTTTGTGTACATGGGCATTTGTTTGTTTCAAAACTGCTCTTCTCCCCATGCAAGTTGATTGGAATACAAAAGCAGCAAAGCTTTCCCTCGGGGTATAAAGAGATGACTTACATATTTCTGCCCGATATCTTAAAATAAAGAATAAACCCCTTGTTTTATTAATTTGCGGTGATATTTGAATACCTTCATTTTCACGAAGGCAATGCTGTACTCACAGCAGTAACCCAGTGGCATCCATCGGGTTAAGCTTTTTTCCCGAAATCATGCCTGAAGCGAACAGCCTCTTAGAACTAAATCAGAAGGTACTAACCATATTGGTAATTATTCAAGCACGGTTTCCTCCAGCTCAACTTGTTTATAAAATGAGACCCCGGAGATGATCCATTTTCATATATTTTTCAACATTGGTTTTTGAAAACTCCCAATTGCACTTTACCCATGAAGAAAAAGCTTTCATCTGTAAAGATCCAGTTTCTCTTTGTTATTACAGCAAATGAAGCTATTAAGTACCAGTTTATGCCCGTGCTTGTCAAGCTCATCACTTTCCATCGTTAGATTTACATTTTTATTTAATTGGAGAAGTCACATCCAAAAGGTTTATGTGTGAAAAATATCAAAACGTACTTCCTCCGACTATTATTTTTATGACTCGTCGCGTATACTTCACATTCTTACAGAAATTTCTAGAGGAAGGAGATTAATTTCGACCAGTTACTGTGGAATGATATTGTTAAACACCTGACTCGGCAAGGTTTTTTATTCTAGTGTTCATGATAATAACAGGCTGATGTTTTGTTTGTCAATTGGTAAACTAAAAAAACAATAGGGGTGATTTACTAAAACTAGAGTACACAGAACCTGGTGCATGGTAACCAATCAGCTTGTTCAATTAAGCTTTAACAATAAAACTTAGAAGCTGATTGGTTACTGTGCACAGGTGCATTACATTTTGTGTATTTCAGTCTTAGTAATTCTGCCCCAATGACACCAAAGGTAAGATTAAAGAGTCCCTCCCATTTTTGTGTTCCAACTTTAAAAAAGAACATTACAAGTTCAAATTGAGCAACACATCAAAAAAAGGATTTAAGTACATTCACTTGGATCAATTTAATAAAAGTGTATGGAATTTTTAGTTGAATTTTCATTATTTATTAGTGCATATTGAGTTAGCTTAGTGAATATTGTTTAGAATTCTTAAGTCACCCAGTCATGTGCAAATTCTCTTGCACATAATTGGTTATTCAATGTAAACTTAATTTTAACTTACCTTCACCCTATAAGGTATGGGAAAATGTAATTTTTCACCTTCTCTTTGGCATACCAGCTCCAGTATATTAAACAATGGGTTGTAAAGGGGTTGTAAAAGTTTGTTTTTTATTTTCTAAATAGGTTCCGTTTCCTTTGATTTCCCTTCTAAATGTTTTGTTTTCTTTGTCTGAATTTCTCACTTCCTGTTCCTCCTTGGTAAGCTGTTCTGGCTGACTAACCCCCAGCCAGAACACCTGGGATGATGGGGGCAAGCTTACTGAGGAGAAACAAGAAGTGATAAATTCAGACAAAGAAAAAAAACATTTAGAAGAGAAAATTGAAAGAAAAGGTAAGTGAACCAACAATGCACTAAGGAACCTATTTAGAAAATAAAAAACAAACCTCTACAACCACTTTAAATGAACATCTCCTAAACTTGACCCATTTAGGAGAGATTCTAGGGAGCAGCAGCCGGTGACGTCAACAGTGACTTCTGCATGCATGGGCTGAAGTAATGTCATCACAGCGATAAACTGCAGTTCTTTGTTTCAATGTAAGTCTTTCATAATGTGCTAGTATGCAATGTATACTAGCATTTTTTTGGTGAACTTTACCACCACTTTAAGACTTTGTATAAAAAGTTTGTATTATTTATATATTTTCATTATTAGTCTTTTGCCCGTGAAGTGGAATTCAGTATCTACTCAGTGTTTATTCTGCTATATGCCATAGCAGTACTAGTTATGTATCAAAATTGGTATTGAAGACACTTTTGATGGGATCACACTGAAGCCCTTGTATAGCCACACCATACCTTAAAACCCATGGAATTCACAGGCCTGCAGTGCACCTTCTTAAATTATTGCACACCCAAAAAAACAAAACAAAAAAAAACCTTCAACTTTTTAATGCATGCACACATTCATAAAAACACCTAAATAAACTAGAAAATGCAAAGACTCGACAATAACTTCTTTATCCTTCTGATTAAAAACTGTTTTATAGCAAAACTAGATCCAGGACGTGCTATGCACCTTGGACTAGCTAAATAAATATTTAACATTATGTCATGTCTACCGTTAAAGTAATGTGATGCCGTGGAAAAACTGGTAGACAACTTTTTCATAACTATGATTTACAAATATATCATACGGTATATTGTATTATTAATGTATATATTTTATCTTCAGCTGGTCAGCTTGTGGTCTTACTCCGACTGATCAGTATTTCTATTTTTTATAACTTTTTAAAGGTCAAATGTTAACCTTTTGCTGTTAAACTGACTCATCTTTAAATGCCTCTAACTTTTACCCTGGGAGTTATTTTATGTAGCTGGCTGTCCTGTTTGATGAATTTTTATTTTTGCCCATTTCGTTCTTTGCCTCGCCCAAACATGCAAAAGCTTAGAGGCCAGTAAAAATGTTCTTATTATATGTTATAAATCTTTTTAGAGACCATAAAAACATTAGTGTGCAAATTCTTACTGATTGATTTGCTTGTAAAGGAGCTCAAGATCACCTAAAGCCACCTATCTACTTCCAGCTACAACTACTGTTATCTGTGTATACGCAGTGGCCTCTCTTCAGCGATCCGACACAACCTCCTCCCTGCTGATTACAGAGCTTTAGGACTTCCTCAGGAGGAGGGTGTGTGTTTAGAGGGCAAAGCAAATTTTAAAAAGAAAATTGCAGTCACATCCTGTGGAAATGCCGGTTACAGGATCTATGATCTTGAGTTCCCAATCCTGTTGTTGTGGGCATGATGAAAGGGTTCTACTTTTTTTGTTGGATTTTACATTAAAAGAGAGTGAAACAAAAAGAAATCAAACATTCCAAACTCAAAGGGGTGTAGAAACAGGGTCAGGAAAGTTGGAAGAGAGATTTTTTTGCTATAATTTCTAAACGATATCAACATTTGAACTAAGAAATGATCAATAATGTCAGATCTTAGCACAGTTGGACTGGTTCCTGGATAGCAATGGCCGTTCACTTGTTGCCTGGAGTTACTTTTTATCCTCCCTGCACTTTATGTCATGGGGTAAACATTGAGCACGTTTGTCCGGCTTTTGCAGCTACTATGCCCTTCTGTTTGAAATTGTCAAGGGGTTAACCGTGTACTTGATGGTGAAAGGTGAGAAGGAATGTGAAAACACTTGGCAGCTGATGTTAATACCTGCTAGCTGTGCTTGAATCTTTGGTCCCTGTAGATTTGAATGTCCCCTCTGAATGCTGGCAGGCAGCTTCCAGCTGTGGCAGGCACGATACAAGCGAATTGCTTTTGAATGTTCTTTACTCAAATAGGCAGTAATTACAAGCTTAAAGAGGTTTAGTGGTCCAGTAAACTACATAATCACCTCTGAATTAGCCTAGGCTCATCAGTTGCAGTCCAGCAAGCTCAAATCTGCTGTTTGTATTCACCCATCATCACATAGCAACCTGAGCAGCAGGTGTGGAACAGTCCGCGTCCTCCTTAAATTCAACCGTCTACTGGGGACAATGAGCTATAATGAGATGAAGCTACACTATAACTGTATTTAAGTGGGAGAATTAACACTGGAAATTATGTACCACTTATTTTGTTGAGAAGTGTGCGCTGTTTAATAATGTAATTGTGATTTCCTATCTCATTCCTTAAGGGAATTTTTTTGGGGGTAAAGATAGCTGATGTATTTAAGAGTTAACAGCATACTAGATGATCATTGCTGGTTGACTTGCTTGAAAGTTAAATATGCTGACTTGTGTGTTAAAGAAACACTATGGGGTTGATTTACTAAAGGCAAATAAACTGTGCACCTTGCAAAGGGCAGTTGTACTCTGCAAGTGCAGTTGCGCCTGAGCTTAGTAAATGAGGTAAAGCTTCCCTCATAAAGAATACCCAATCACAAGGAAAAATATTAAAAAAAAACAGCATTTTTGCTTTGATTGGATGATGGAAGTCACTAAGCTCTGGAACAACTGCAATTTGCAAAGTGCACAGTATATTTGCCTTTAGTAAATCAACCCCAGTGTATCTGCATACTAACGCTGAAAATACCGTACATACTACTTCAAAAACAAGTTGTATGAAAGGCAGGAAGCTGAAGGTGACTTTTTTTTCGAAGGAGCTGGGTGGACAATTGCTGGCTGAATAGTAAATCCATCCAATCAGATGCAGTCACTGTTTGGTTGTTCAGCAGTTGCAGCTCCCCTTGGAAGGTAGATTCCTTCATCCATGCTGCTATGTGTGGATGGAGGAATCTATTGGGTTTTCTCAGTCAGCCCAGAGACCGCACAAAAGGGTTCTTTGTGTTCATAACTAGCATTAGAGTGATTACATCAGGGGTATCCAACCAAGATAGCTATGAATGCAACCCAACACAGAATTGTAAACTTACTTTTTTTGTAACAATGCATTTACACTTTGCGAACAAATGCGTGTGTCTTTACTGGACTTTTATACATTTTATTTTCCCAAAGACAATTATCCCACTCTTCACAATCAAGTCTTAATAATGTCATCAGTTTTCAGTAGCACCTATATGTGTGAGCAACAATTTTCAAGGATGAAGCACACGAAGGGCAAAATTAGAACCTAAATATCTGATGAGTACTTTGAGAATTCATTGGGAATTGCTAACAAGATATGGATGTGTTAGTTTATCCAAAACAGTGTCAAATATCACACTAGTTTTATGTTGCCCTCTTTTACTTTTATAACAAAAGAAAATTAAATTACATAATAATAATAAAAAATAATGGTAATACCATCTTTCAAACTTCAGCTGTACAGGTATGTCCAACATCTACCTAAAAGACAAAATTAACTGGCCGTTGGATGGAAATGGTTCCTTATACATTATCTTAAATCACACCCCAAAGTCTATAGGTCCAGAGACCTACACAGCTACAAGCCTATCAACTTACTACTCTATCAGACGTTGTCTACCAGACAATCCTACCTTTTCCTACTCTATCTGACGTTGTTTATGATCATACTACACACCTCTCATTAAATCATAATGTAGTTATTCATTTTTTTTCCCAGATCGGATGTACCTTCAGATGCTTTCTGCATATATAAGTTTACACTGTTTAGGACAATGTATGTACATTATCGCTATCAATGATTGTTAAAGTGTGACCTGCCCCACTTTTTCTGCTTATCGGCTATCCTTATTTTTAGTGTATTTTATGTGTTGCCCAAGCCTCAGGAAGTGGCCAAGTAGGATCAAAAGTTTGGACACCCCTGGATTACATTATCTGACTAGGTCACAGCATGCTTGGATATAAATGTAAGCCCGTGACCATGTCAGCAAACATTACCCCTCTCAAGAGCTCATGTTAGAATCTCTTTCATTAACAAATGATTAAAGTCTATGTATATAACCTATATTTTGGTCTTGGATAAAGCAGTGAAGAGTTAAAACCCCTGTCAGTATATTTTTTCTGTCTGTGTCCCCTTGGGAAGTTTACCTTCATTTCCTACCCAGGAGACACAGCAGGAAGTGAGAGGAAATGACAACTGTAACATTTTGTTTTTCCTATCCCTTTTTTCTGAACTGGAGTTTTAGAACCAACATGAATTGATAATTCAGGCATTACATATTCTACATCTGGTTCACAATGATTTAACATATAGGTAGAAAAACGAGATATCAATTTTTGCGTACTCTTCTTCGCAGCAGTCAGCATAAATGAGCTTTGACATGACCTGCTTATGAAGTCATCAGTTTCCTATGATTTTCTAGTTATTCCTTCATGCTTGCTGTTTTTACAAGTAGCTTTAGGGTAACATAAAATAAAACAAGGCCATACTAGTTTGAATAAAGCGTCAGCTTGTGGCTGTGTTCTGGATGTCTAAGTGTTACACAGTAGAATTATTTTTTTCTTTTACAAATAGTTTCACCTATAAAACATTGTGAGAAGAAACAAACTGCCATACATGAAAGACTAAATATGTAAGGCCATTCATAATGCAGCATTCCGGATATAATCAGATTGTTGTATCTAGAAAATCAAGCAAGGTTAGCACATCAAGCACATTTAAAGTGATGCTAAAGTCTTGTTTTTTTTATTAGTTAAAAATAACAAACATGTTATACTTACCTCCCCTGTGCAGTGGATTTGCACAGAGCAGCCGCATTCCTCCTCTTCTCGGGTCCCACTTTGGTGCTCCTGGCCTCTCCCTCCTTTTGAGCGCCCCCACAGCAAGCAGCTTGCTATGGGGGCACTTGAGCTGAGCCACAGCTCTGTGTGTCCATTCAGACATGAAGCCACAGTTTGTCCCTGCCCCCTCTCACTCCTTATTGGTTGACTGACCTTTATTGACAGCAGTGGGAGCCAATGGCACTGTGTTGCTGTCTCAGCCAATGAGACGGGGAGTCCTGGGCAGCCGAGACACTCCTGCAACATTTCTGGATCTAGATAGGGTCAGGTAATTATTAGTTTGGGCTGAGGGGGGCTGCTGCACACAGAAGTTTCGTTTTAACTCAAAGCATAGAATGCATTAAGATGCAAAACCTTTTGCCTTTACAAGCACTTTAAAGACCAACTCCAGGCACAGATGTTTTTATGATTTTTAAAATGTTAATCTGTAATACTCACATTAACACTCTTGTTTATATTTTTACTACAGACGATCTCTAAGCTGAGACGAGCAATTCTGATATGTAGAGCATGGAGCCGCACTTTATTCTGCCAGCTGCATTAGAACGGCTTCCATGAACAACACCGAATCCATTGTTGTTGTGCTTCTACCTCCCTCACATTCTGTGCCAATCACGAAGCACAACACAAGTGTCATCACTTTGTGAATGGTACAGCAGTGTGGGGTAGGGGGGTGATTGAGGGAAAAGGGGGAGCAGAGACACAACACCGAACAACACTGGTGCCATTTTAAGACAACGCTCAGATGCAATGGGGAGCCGGAAGTGCAGCTCTCTGTTGTAGATATTAAACTTGCTCAGTGGAGATTAGCAACCTTCTAAAGTAGAAAGATAACTGAGAGTGTTAATGTGAATATCAAATATTAAAAGTGGTTCTGAACAACAATGAGAGATGGAGTTTCTGTTCATGTGACCGCTGTAACTGGCTGTTACCGGATCAGGAGCCCCTCCCACTGATTTCCGACTGTAAACTGTGAGCAGGAGCTGCTGGTGTCAGTGTGTTGGGAGCACACTGTCAGCACAGAACAACCGCAGAATAAGGAAATACAATAGTTTTAATAAATATAAAGTGCTAAATACCTCTTCTCCTCAACAATATATAGCAGTCTTGTGACTTCTATCAGTGTCTGGTTAAAGCTTGTAGAAGGAGTTTTCATTCCGCTCTGACTGTCCTATAAGGCTTCAGGACCCCTGACACTCTGTCTGGATTGTGCTGATTGGCCCTGTGCTGATCACATGCAACTTCCTATGTTCTATCTGGAGATGGTTTGGGGACAGTAGAAGAAGGGGAGGAACAGGCAAGACAGCCTTTCAACACAATGCAGAGGATTAACCCCTTAGGTTCCACAGTGAGTGTAACAAGCATGCTTTACTGCACATACAGACTGATTTTACTGCTTTGGGTTTAGTAAAGGCCCACCTACCCTGCTGCCGCACATATGCATTGGCAGGAGGGTAAAAATATATTGCATTGTTTTCAATGTGTCTGTTTGTATTCAGAACACCTAGATTTCCATGCCTATCAATGTTAATGTGAAGCTGCAGCCAAAGCTTTTTTTCCAGTAAAGAAAGGTTAGAACCTCTTTTAGTTCTGAGAGTGAGTCTCCCCAACCAGAACACATGCAGCAGTAAAATCTTGCACGAGGCTTTAACCCTTCCACACCCTGAAAAAAAGGAGAATTTTATTCCTTCCATGTTTTGCAGCTGTTGCAGTTTTTTGTGCATTGTATGAGGATGTGGTACACTACAGTGTCAATGTTGCTGTATTCTTGAAATTACCATCCAAATTATTTTATTTATCATTTAAAATTGAATTGTTAAATGGTTATTTATAAATGATTTCCTGTAGCAGGAGCCTTGATGAATGTATGCATATCTTACTGTGTAAACACACAGAGCAAGTCTCAGTAACTGTGTAGACATTTGAAAATGCAATGCTCCACTGAGTGATTTCACAGCTAAGAAAAGCCTAGTTTACATTCAAGTATTTATAAAGATACAGGACTGAGCTACTATAAATTCAGGCTATGTTCTAAGACTACGCGATGCCCTGCTTTTGTAATGCAAATGACTAGCACAAAGTGCATCTTTGATAATATTCACTCAGGGACAAAAAAGCATTCACTGAAGCAGCAAGTCTAATTCAGGAAATTGAAATAAAATAATGAATAATATTTATGTTTTATTTTTAATAGATATGAGAACTATAGACTATTGTGATAAGGACAGATTCTGTTGAAACACGTGAATGAAATTTACGTGATTCCACTGCCTTGATTGTATATAGAACAGTAACTTGCATCTGAAGGATTTTACGTATCTTTTAATAAAGGACAAGCCTGCTAAAACATTTCAGTGATAGATGTGTTGAGTCTCCCTTGGCTTTTTATTTCTCAAACAGACCCTATTTTCACAAGGGCTGTAATTTGATGCTAGAATCTCTGGCCACTCAACTGTATTACTTAAAAGTGGACCTTGGGATTAAATTTCCCTACTTCCTCCCTTCATACTGCATGCTGCCTAAAAAAATAGACCATAGAGACCTCAAATACTCACCAGCCTTTAGACCTTAGAGCCTTCAGATACATACCTGACCTTAGATCTTGAAAACCTTTAGATACTTACCTGTCTTTAGAGCTGAGATTCAAACCGACCGAGATTCGAACCATGTATGGACAGGCTGAATGTACACAAGTTGATTGATCAAACAACTTGGGTACAACCAGCCTGTCTGCTGGGGGAACACAAAGGGCTTGATTTACTAAAACTGGATAGTGCAAAATTTGGTGCATAGAAACCAGACACCTTCTAACGTAAGCTTGTTCAATTAAGCTTTGACAATAAAACCTGGAATCTGATTGGTTTCTATGCAAAGTTGCACCGGATTTTGCACTCTCCAGTTTCAGTAAATCTACCCTAATGGCTCCGCAGGAAGGGTTCCCCCCTCAACACTGCCCGCAGTTGCAAGAATGAAAATCACTATGTCTATGGTCGGCTTTAGAGTAGTCTCTCCAGGCCCTGCCAGACTCGCTGATTCTTAAATTTACTGGTATGGCTACAACTTGGAATGGTGATCCTAGTACACCAGTTGGCTGTTTAGGCAAAGGCAACCATCATAGCGTCTGTCTAACGTAGAACTTGTGAAAGAGAAATTTAGAAGCCAGAGGATGCAAACAAAACAATTAATTTTCAGTGGACATAAATATTTTTAGTGCCGCAAAGTTTCTAGTTGATACACTCAAACACTATTACTGTTACCAGTGAACAATTCAGCTTTTTTGGAGGTAATATTAACTAAGTACATTTTTCTTTGATAACCTGCTATCATTTATCCTTTTGAGGCATGTACACAGTAATTAGCAGCTGTTCTGGCCTCTGGAATTCTAAGAAAATATTGGAATGGTGTTAGCATTAGACTTTTGTTGACAGATGTTTCCTACATTCAGGCATATCTCAAAACCCTAATGGAGTTCCAATGTAACCATGCAGTGTTTGTAAAAACTGTGACCATGTTGTCCACTGTCTGGCTGCAGCTGAGCTTGGCAATAACCAAATTACATATATTTGCTGTATATATTTCCATATTAGCAAGGAGATGGCTAAAATGAATTAGAGGAACAGTCATGAAACAATGGCATTTTTACACAGGTTATATGCATAAATGGCTATGCTTTTTGTAAACATTTTCTTTTGACTACCAAAGTAACAAAAAAAAACAAGATGGTTGGTTTTCTTGTTTATAACTACATACTTAGATTTTTTTTCCTTCAGTCCTTTCTTCTTTTTAACCATTCATTAAAATATACACTTTTAAAGATATCGTGCAACACAAACATTACATCAGCCACTACAAAATGGTTATCTAGCAATGCTTTGCTCACTCCCCACAACTTCCTTTCCAGCACCTCCACACCCATTTATGAGACATAACAATGTCCATTTTTTCCAGGCTTCCAACAGCTGACACTGTGTAAAACAGAATGAACAATTTTCAGAAAAGAACAGGTGTCCTTCACAGTAATCTAAGTGTGAAAAGATACTAGGAGCAAAAACACTTAAAAAACTAGCCTTATGATATCAAAGCAATGAATAAGACAAATACAACATGAAGCCACTTCATATGAGGTCATTCCTCCTCTTGTAGATGTGTTGGTGGAACAGGTGTGACTAGTAAAAAAGGTGTTCTTGTTATAATGTAGGAGCGTATATTCCGATCTGTGATGGCAACCAACATTATATTGAGGAGAATGGACAGAACTGTATAATCTAATTCTTGAATACATATTCACTTCCCTATCATTATAACAAAAGATAGATAATAGTAGGTAATTGGCTGCATTTAGTGACCTCATTAGCCTCTGCTTCATTTACAGAATAACAAGTGTAGAAGTTACCATGGTGTTCACACAAGTCCTTACACTCTTGCCCATTGATTCTTGAAGTGTTAATTTAAGGCCATGCCACGCAAGTGTGCAGTTTAAAAAAAAAAGTTCCATGTTGGTATTATAATAATAAGATGAATTACCCTTTTATCGCATCATTGTTCTAGGATCAGTACCTTCTACAAGATCCATTGGTTATGGAGTGGCATTGTTGACCTCTTCTTATATTAAATTACCCTGTATGCAGTTAGCACATTACTAATTCAATATTAGAAGAAACCTCTGTATAGCTGTCATGTTCTATACCCATGGTCACAATTCTTGTTGCATGAATTGGCTGTAGACAAATGCAGGCAGCTGTGTCTACAGACTCCTTATGAAAAGAAGCTACATTGGAACTAATGGAAACTACCTAAGCCTATAAGGGTTACAAAGTACAAGCATGGGTGTGCGCGGCCTATTGCAGTAAGCTGTGCACCCCAAAGCTCAAACACACATGTATGTGTGTATATATAGAGCAGTAGGGCAATGGACAGTGTCGGTGGAGCAGTAGACGATGTCAGTAGAGCAGAGGTTGTTGTCAGTAGAGCAGTGGACAGTGTCAGAAGGGCAGAGATTGGTGTCAGTAGATTATTTTTTATATTTCTTTTCTTATTACTTTCTTTAAATAATTTTTTACTATTGTTTTTTTTTTTACAGTTTTTTTTAGGAGCCCCATTAGGGGGCTTTGGTGAAATATCGATGTCTAAACAGACTCCTGATATTTCACTTTGAGACAGAGATTCCCCAGTCCTTTTCTCTGCAGCCAGGCAGCAGAGAGAATCTGCACAACACAGGGTAATTAGGGTGTCCCCAGGCATACCTGGCACCCCCTGTGCGCACGCCCATGAGTACAAGCCAGTAAATATCACTTAAAAAAGTTGGTAAGTTAGCACTACTTATAGATAGAAACTTCTCAATATCGGTCCCTGTACAGAAACGCTACCTCTATTAGAGGGGGGGTCAGTACTAGCAGACACTCATGCTCTTCTACAGTAAACATGCTGACAGTAGGAGAGAGCAGAGTCAGAGTTGATGACTTATCAGCCTCCTGCTGTCCCTCCATTATTCAGTCAGCAGGATGTGGGTGTGTACATCAAAAAGCTTTACAGTTGAGGCAGTGGAGGTTGAGTGCCCAACTTTGCTAGATGTCTGGCAATATAGAATAACAGCTTCTTTACAGACAAAACAGTTCTCAAGCATGAATTAAAAATTTGTGTTCACCTGCCAGGAGTTCAGCTTTAAGCGCTTATTAAAAGAGAGACAATTTTATGTCAAATTATGGAGGATGAGGACTGAGGCAGAACTTGTTTAGACTTTTGTTATCTTCTTAGTTAGCTCTGTGTAAGATTATTTTCAAATTTCCTTCGTCCATTACAAAACGCTGTCACGGGGGCATGTCAATGAGGTAGAGAATGTTTTTGATACGTGGTTACCAGAGCAGATAAGATAACGCCTGTATCACTGTCCTGGCATCCGCATAGGCTGCCAGTGGTGGAAAATCTGATGAAAG
Source organism: Rana kukunoris (assembly GCA_029574335.1). Classification (NCBI taxonomy): domain Eukaryota; kingdom Metazoa; phylum Chordata; class Amphibia; order Anura; family Ranidae; genus Rana; species Rana kukunoris. The sequence goes on from CM056052.1 coordinate 480,912,417, forward strand.
GAGAACATTTGGACAAGGCAGTTCATTAAGATATAAAAAGCTGGACATTTTCCATCTGCCTCTACTGTGGCCTTGTTTTATTTTGTTATTGTCATTACTTGTACTACTGTCTAAACTTATAAAAGGGAGCAGTAGTTGGCTAATAAAACATTTTTCTAGAAGTAAAATAAATAAATATGTGTCCTTAATAAATGGTGAATAATTTGTTTATTTTTATTCTATTGACGACTACAAGGCAAAATAGGCCTGTGTGCTATTTACTAAAAAAAACTTTTCTCTTGTTGTTTAAATGGTTCTATATTACTTATATATTACACGTATTGTCCAGAATATAGTTACCCACAAGAAAGTTTTTACTGCTTTGAAAGGTGGTTATGAAGTAGTCACCTCTATGTTGATTTCAGGAGGTACTATTAAAAACAACACCAAAGGCCTTTATGGAACCAAATTCACCAGCATAATAAAGTTTACGTCATGCAGGTTCATTATCATATCCATTTCTTCCAAAAAGAAAAGTTTAAATTATGAGAAAATATAACTCTGTGTGAAAAAGGGTGCTTACTCATCCAAAATGTTGGCAGGATGGTGTAATGGCGACTGGTAATTGAAAGAACAAGCTCATCTTTTTCACTTATTTTTCACCTGTGAGATATTTGGCATATGTCCTGTATGTTTTCAAGTATACTTAAAGAGGAGGTCCAGCCCCCCCCCCACAAAAAAATTAAAGTCAGCATCTACAAATACTGCAGCTGCTGACTTTTAATATTAGGACACTTACCTGTCCAGGGAAAGCATGATGTCAGCACCCCAGCCGATCTTTGGATTTTCTGTCGGGTGCAGCCGCCGCCATTCCCAGTAAGGCCCCGTACACACTATCAAATCTATCTGTTCAAATCGGTCGGACCGACCGATTTGAACAGATCTGTCTGCTGGCATTTTGGTTTGCTCGCGTGTACACACGAGCAAACCAAAATCCCCGCCAGCAGACAGCGCGCTGACGTGGCGGTGACGTTGACGCCGCCACGTCACCGCACCAGGAAGTAAAACACTTCCGCGCATGCATCGAAATCATTCGGCGCATGTGCGAGAAGACATGTCTGCTGGTTAGCATACTAACCAGCAGACATGTCGGGCAGACGGGTTCCCAGCCGACAGATTTCAAAGCATGCTTTGAAATCTGTCGGGTGGCCAAATCCGTCTGTTTGCCCGTACACACGATCGAATCTGTCTGCTGAAATGGTCTAGCAGACCGTTTCCAGCAGACAGATTTGATCGTGTGTACGAGGCCTAAGAGAACCCGGCAGTAAAGCCTTTTGGATTCACAGCCGGTTTTCTACTGCGCATGAGCAAAGCACGCTGAGCTTTCTAATTGATCTGGCGGTGGAGGAAGGAGGAGGGGGCCAAACTTCCAAGAGACCGAGCTGTGGCCCTGTCTGCCGGAAGTGGGGAACGATACCTGTCAAAAACAGGTACCGGTTCCCCCCTCCACCCAGAAAGATGCCAAATGTGGCACCGGAAGGGGGGGACACTTTTGAATAGAACTGTGCTTTAACTGACATATTTACCTTAATTCACAATCCTGGTGTTTGCCGATGTTACCCATTACTTTACAAATGTTGCTAGTTGCCACTGGTGGTCTGTTCACACCGGGGTCATGTGCTAACAGATAAAGTGGTTGCTAAAATCACCCCTACCTAATTGTCAGTCATACATAATATACCAAAGCCCATTGACAACTTTAGGTAGCACCTAAAGAGATGCTATTTAAAAAGATAAGAATGATAAGATAAGTTTAAAATGATATCTAAATTAAATGTATCAGTATGGTTAATTTTCTAAGCTCACAGTTGAAGTAATATTATGACAGTGCATGGTACAGTGTAAAATATGGTGCATCTTATATAAGTTATTTCAATATTATTTATACATTGTGGTAGCCATGATTTTTGTGGACTTCCAAATGAATATGCTTTTCTGCTTTTAAGATTTTACTTTCTCTGTAGAAATTTTGTAGTAATGTTAACTTTAAAGCTTCACATTTTCAAGTTTGTACTATTTATTTATTTTTATTTATAACAGGAGCTTATATAGCTTGGCTAAATTATGCAGCACTTTACACGTACAGTATTTTGCATGTTCACATTAGTCCCTGCCCTCAAGAAGCTTACAAACTAAGGTCCCTGACTGACATTTTTTTATATATATATATAAAAATATATTAGGGACAATTTAAAGCCAGTTAACCTACCAGCATGTCTTTGGAGTGTGGGAGGAAACCAAGGTACCCAGAGGAAACTCACAGGCACAGGGAGGTCATGCAAATTCTAGGCAGGTAATGCTGTGCCGTGATTTCAATCCAAGGCTACACACAGGACCCCATGCATTGGCAATATCGCTTAAAGCGGGGGTTCACCCTAAAAAAAAATTCTAACATTACATTGACCTGAATTGTGAGAATGAAATTATGTTGACCTTTTTTATCTTCTTGCCGTACATACCGTTTTATCTATATTTGTCAATGCTAATTGATTGACATGCTTCCCACCGGCGCATACAGCGCATCACGAGCCGAACGTCGGTGCGGAGGCACCGTGTAAAGCTAACTCGCAGTCCGTCTTCTTTTGGCAACTCGTGACGCACCGTAGGCGCCTATGGAAAGCATGTCAATCAACTAGCATGTGAATAGGAACGCCCAGTCCCGCAGGATTACCTACCCGGAAGCCACGGTGAAAATATAGATAAAACGGTATGTGCGGCAAGAGGATAAAAAAGGTCAACATAATTTCATTTTCACAGCTCGGCTCAATGTAATGTTAGAATTTTTTTTAAGGTGAACCCCCGCTTTAACCACTTAAGGACCGCCGTATGTACATTTACGTCGACAGAATGGCACCGGCAGGCATATCAACGTATATATACGTTGGTGCCTTGGGGGGGATCGGACCCCCCCCCGTACATGCGGCGGTCCGCTCGGCTGCAGGAGCGATCCGACAAGAGGGGGCGGCTATTCGTTTTTGTCCACCCCCTCTGGATCGCTCTCAGCCAATGCACGTGCCCGCCCTGTCACTTCCTCCTCCTGTGTAAACACAGGAAGGAGGAAGCAACGTGATCTCTCCCTCTGCGTTTTTTTCAACCACCGCTGAGGAGAGATCACCACACAGTAAGTCCTGCACCAACACTACACTACACACAGGCACATTTAACCCCCCCGATAGCCCCCCTCCCCCTGTCACAGTGTCACTGAATGCAGTAATCATACATGTATGATTACTGTATTTAGTGTCAGTGTGACAGGCAGTGTAAAAGTCAGTTAGTGTTAGGTTCAGGGTAGCCCTGTACCCCCTCTAATAAAGTTTTAACCCCTTGATCACTGCCCTTGTTAACCCTTTCACTGCCTATTGCCAGCGTCACTAGGCGATCATTTTTCTGATTGCTGTATTAGTGTCGCTGTTCCCGCTAGGTAGCTATTTTTTTTTTATTGCGATCTTTTTTTTACTAAAGACATGTGGCTAAATAAATTTTGGCCTAAATGTTTGACTAAAATTTCGTTTATTGATTTTTCTTATAACAAAAAGTAAAAAAATATTGATTTTTTTTCAAAAATGTCGCTTTATTTTTGTATATAGCACAAAAAATAAAAATCGCAGAGGCGATCAAATACCACCAAAAGAAAGCTCTATTTGTGGGAAGAAAAGGACGTAAATTTTTTCTGTGTCCCACGTCGCACGACAGCGACACAGTGCCGAATCGCAAAAACCCCTTTGGTCATTTGGCAGCATATTGGTCCGTGTCTTAAATGGTTAAAGACAGTTTTTACTGTAAATGGGGTGCCAAGGGGTGGGGGGCATGGTCCAAACTTGCACCAGGACCATCTTTAGCTATGCCACTGGATAAAACTATACCAATGTAAATCATTCTCTACCTACAAGCAAAAATGTTATACATGCTTAACCGTAAATGTGTAAAAATAATATGAAAATACTTGGTTTGATTCTTTATTAAATGTATATTTTCATATGATAGCAAAATATATTAGTCCAATGGTATAGTGCTTAAAGCAAAAGTTTGAGATTCTCTAGGCTTTCTTGTGCTTTACAGCATCTTTGCTATTATTAACAACCTTGGGGGTTATTCCTTTCAGCTGCAAAAAATAGCCCAAAAAACATACATTGGATGTTAGCCAAATATAGCATTTGATATAATCATATTACCTATGGTTTTGAATTTATATATGCCTGACTGTGCTCTGTACTCATTTGCCATGTTGTTAAACCTGAACATAATTTGCAAGGCCAAGAAATAAAACAAATATATTTATTCTTATTTTTTTGTAACTAGCAGTTTTAAGTAAGCCATGTTTACAATAAGAGCTCCCTTGTGATCTCGGACAAGTCACTGCTGCTCTGGCACTAAAATTAGATTGTAAGGTTCTAAGGGCAGGTGTCCAGTGAGCCTGAAGAAATGGATGGTTCTGTGCTGTGTACCTTCTGTTTAAAGAGAGATGGCTATTTTTAACCATAGAGAAATGCCTGCTAATTCCAGTGTTAAGTCACAGCTCTTTCTCTACAAGTGAATAATCTTTTTCTTTGGTTTAAGGAATATTTTAAAAAAGACAATCGTTTTTACACTTAACTAAAATCTTCATTTCTCACCTTTTATAATTGATATTGTGATTCACAACTGCGTGCTATGTCTGCTATTGTGGAGTTTCCACATTTGGTGAACTATAGGACATCCCACTATTATGGTTTCAGGGGAAGCTATTGTCTTTTTTTTGGTCCAAAAGGCATGGATGATATACTATAGTTTTGGCTATATGAACAAATTGTCATAGCTACGCATACACAATTGTAGATATATTTATTGGCGTATAACACTCACTATTTTACCCTGAAAATAGAGGGTAAACTGTGCCTGCGTGTTATACGCAGGGGACTGTGAAACGTGTACTTAATACCAGGGAGAAAGGAAACCACATACTCATTACTTTTTTGAACCACAGAGAGTTTCTTACAGTATCTCACACAAGTGAGTACACCCCTCACATTTTTGTAAATATTTTATTATATATTTTTATGTGACAACACTGAAGAAATAACACTTTTCTACAATGTAAAGTAGGGAGTGTACAGCTTGTTTAATAGTGTACATTTTCTGTCCCCTCAAAATAACTCAACAAACAGCCAATAATGTTTAACCCGCTGGCAACAAAAGTGAGTACACCCCTAAGTGAAAATGTCCAAATTGGGCCCAATTAGCCATTTTCCCTCCCTGGTGTAATGTGACTCATCAGTGTTACAAGGTCTCAGGTGTGAATTGGGAGCAGGTATTTTAAATTTGGTGTTATCTCTCTCACTCTCTCATACTGGTCACTGGAAGTTCAACATGGCACCTCATGGCAAAGAACTCTCTGAGGATCTGAAAAAAAAGAATTGTTGTTCTACATAAAGATGGCCTAGGCCAGGGACCCTTAAACTACGGGCCACCAGCTGTTGTAGAACTACACATCCCATGAGGCATTGTAAAACACTGACATTCACAGACATGACTAGGCATAATGGGAAATGTAGTTCCTGAGCAACTGGAGGGCCGTAGTTTGAAGACCCATGGCCTAGGCTATACGAAGATTGTCAAGACCCTGAAGCTGAGCTGCAGCACAGTGTTCTAACATAAAAAGGTATAATAACATTTTTACAAAATGTGAGGAGTGTACTCTCTTTTGTGAGATACTGAAAGTGTGTGGGATTGTCAGCACTTTGTTCATAATATTCACACTGTATTATCTTGAATACTGGCTCATTTTTGCCACAGAACTGTGCAGAGTGAAGAAGTCCTCTAAGATACAGCCAAAGGTGTAATAATAAGGTAAAAAATAATATAGATAAATGGATACTTCAGTTACGCTGCATTGATTTCTAAAAACATGCAAAGAGGAGAAAGGAGCCAACAGGGTTTTGAAAAATACAGAAAATTGCCTACATAGTAAGACAACAGACAGGAAGCCAACCATTTATTCTTTTAAATCCAAGGCATGTGCAGCATTGATTCTGGGAAAGGGGGTCAGCTTTCTCATACATAATCTCTGTTTTATGGCTTTCACTCATTCTTTAGGTGTTAGCAGAGATCAAATAGAGAGCACTCCTGAGGAACCATTACAACTACTGCTCTGCCTTATACACAGTCCCAATCATTAATTTCTTTTGTGAGAACTAAAGGTAATTTTGTTTGCTCTGCTAATGCATTGTAGTTCTCCCTAGGTCCCACAATATCCTTTCTCATATTCCCTTCTTGATCAATTGTTTGCAAATAATTAAGCTTTTAAGAGATAATGGTACAAGGCTAATGGAGACAACCAGGCAGAAGTCTCAACTTGTTGTTTGCAAAGGATAGACAGATTTCCTCACTTTAGAAGTGATTTTATCAATAGGTTTATTTCATTTGTTTTGTGAAATGGAGCAGTTGTATATCTGTAGGTATGAGGCCTCACAAGAAGTGTTTATAAGATAGTTGTGCTCAGGGTTGTATTTACATGTTTTGTCTTAAAGCAAAAAACAAACCAAAAATTGTTGTGTTCAGTATTGGATACAGTGGGGAAATGTTATGCCGCGTACACACGGTCGTTTTTTGCGATGAAAAAAAACGACGTTTTTTGTGAAGAAAAAAACGACGTTTTTAAAACGTCACTTTCAAAGACGATGTTGCATACACACCATCGTTTTTTCACAAAAAACGAGGTTACGTTCACCACACTTTTCCATTGAAGCTCGCTTCATAACTAGCTTCTGGGCATGCGCGGGTTGAAAAACGTCGTTTTAAACGACGTTTTTGCTACACACGGTGACTTTTTGTGAAACAAAAAACGACGTTTTGAAAAACGACACAAAAAATTCAAGCATGTTGGAATTTTTTTTTTGGTCGTTTTTTTAAGACAAAAAACGACGTTTTGCCCACACACGATCAATTTAAATGACGTTTTAAAAAACGACGTTTTTTTTCATCGCAAAAAACGACCGTGTGTACGCGGCATTAGAGTTCTCATTGCTGTTTTGCCCCCATTGGAAAGATTCATCCAAATGAGGACATTTCCCCTTACCCCTTATTCCAGCCACTGGAACAGGAGGTGAGGGGAAATGCTTATAGTGGGGACACCTGTGAAAAGTGAGATTTTCTCCTACATTGGTATATTTCCATTCACTTCCTGTCACATATCTGGGATTAGAAAGCGCAGGCAGGGGAATCTTAAAAATGGAACAAGTACTTTTTGATATTTGTTTTATTACCTATACACTTTAAATGAGAACTTCACACATGAGTTTTGGTCAGAGCAATAGAATTTAGTAATATTTAAATTTTTGTTCAAATTTCCTTCCATCCAGAAACAAAAAACAAAAACATAGGTTTTCATTTTGTCTAGATCAATCCAAGCAGGCTGCATTTACTTAAAAACTTTCCTGTAGAGCAGTGGTTCTCAACTCCTGTCCCCGGGACCCACTAACAGGCCAGGTTTGCAAGAAACTGAAATGCATATTTTATATAATATATTTAATTTAAGATAATGATATTTTTATATAATTTGCTGCTCAGTGATTGCAGTGTTCTAGGTCTGCATTTCCCCAAGGTAACACTTAAATCCTGGCCTGTTGGTGGGTCGTGAGGACAGGAGTTGAGAACCACTGCTGTAGAGGTACCAAGACCTCTAGAGTCAGAAGACCTTTGTTAGGGTAGCCACTGTCCAAGTTAGAAAAGTTTGACCCTCAACCAGATAAAGTTGGCTATATACTAGTAGAATTTTGTTCCACAATTATTATTTGTAGAATGTTTATTTGATTATCTAATGGTTAGTGGGGTCAAATCGGCATTCATTTTTGACCACAGTGCCAAAATAATTCTAAAGAGCTGGATGGAAAGAAAAATCTTAAATACATTTCTAACAGTGAATGTGGTTTTCATTCACAAAAGTCTATTCACTCCATAACCAAATGTTAAATGCAAACTTTTTTTAAGTACTTTTGAACGATATTCATCAATTGAGTAACTGAATGCACTGATGAGAATTTTTGTATAAATCTTTGTATACATGTTAATTTACTAGGGTATGGAAAGTCACAAAAATAGATCACAAAAAGCATACACCTTGCAGGTTATAAGAGTGCTTAGCCGTGCCTTTGAAGAAATACATTTTTTCAATGGTATGATGGTTAATGTTGTGTCCCAGTTTAGTGATTTTGTTTAGCTAGTTAAGAGGCTTAAAGAAACAAACCACCAAAAAAATGCTTTTTTATTTTTTTAGGTATATAACAGCATGTAGAAGCATCCACCAGCTTTTTTTTTTTTATCTCTCTGAGTGTCTGGTGGCAAGGTCTCACTTTACATTGCAGCTAATCCCAGCCATGGACTGAACCATTTTCTTCCATGTAAAAACAGGTAAACACAGTGATTGTGTTACAACAGCCGCTAGCAATAATCACATGTAAAACCAGAAGGCTGGTTTTGCCCAAGTTGATTGATCGATCAACTTGGGCACATTCAGCCTGCCCATACATGGTTCTAATCTCTGCCAGGTCCTGCTGAACTGACCAAGATTCGAACTGTCTACAGCCAGCTAAAGTTCCCTGTTCTTGCTATCCTATTCGTAACATGGGGATATCACTCTCATTTACTGGTTTCTCTATTCATTCTTATTTTACTTAATGGAATGTGCAACAGGAGAGGCAAGGTCCATATCATATTTTTGGGTTTATTGTGGACTAGATCTTGACAGAAATTCCAATATGGCTATCTCATCACTAAATTCCCAGGCAAGCTTAAGTAGACAGCGTCTACATGAAAACAAACCATATGTAAACTATATATTTACTATTTTCCAGCTAACTTGTATACTACACTGGCTTAGCTGCATTGTAGAGTATTAACTGGCAGCTCTGTCATATGATACTAATCAGGACAAATGATCTTTTTGTCAGTTATTTTCATTATACTTTTCTCCTCTGTCCTTACCCCTTTAACACTAGTAATTGAACTTGAATTTTCTTTCAAGTTAGCCTATGGCATGGTGGTGCTATCTTGTCCCTTCATGTCTTAGCCATACGTGGAGATAACATCTTAATCACCCCACTTTTTTCTCCTTAGACCACCTTTCTCCCCCTCCTTAAAAAAAAAAAAAAAGAACACATAACTCCCAAAACTCTATTTTTTAAGAGGGATGGAAAGTATTTAAGTATTTTAAACATATTAAGTTTCAGTTAAAAGGTCTGTGTCATTATGGACCATTGGCTGAGGAGGATTATCTGCATGAAGTCATGGCTTTCATGTGATTATGGCAATTATAGATTTTTCATGAAATTGAAAGTTTCTGCTGCAGTAAGCCAGTAAATATGCTAAAAAAAGAAAAGATCAGATGACTTGAATATCCCATTGTATAGTTTGGGAAAATGTTTAATACAACAGAGTACTGTTTGCAATTTTTTTTTTAACGGTTTTGGTGTTTTGTTATTTTTTTATCATTATATAGCGGTTAAATTAATGTGATACCTAATTTGTGGGGCCTGGTATCTTGGAAAGAATGCTGAACAATTGAATATGGCATAAGAAAACATTAAGTCCTCATTTTCAAAGGCTCGAGGCAGACTAGCAATTATTGCCTTTTTATGACATTCAACACAGTTTGCTCCAATTACTTAAAGCAAGATCACAGTCTCTCTCTTTTTCTTTTTTTTTTACTTCATATGCTCATGATACAGTGTAAAGAGTTTAGAAATGAAATACTACTTTTTTCTTTAAACATGTTTTGTTTCCACATGACCCTCTTTGCACGTGTAAAGTCTGATGAAGTGCACCATTGTCACATGTTGTGGTACATGGCCCAATGTGTATTGTGGTTTGCTGCAATACAGGTGCATTTAAGGTATGTTGTGTAAAGCAGAGCTACACCCAAATGGGAAAGTTCCGCTTGTTTGCAGTGCACCCCTTGCACTGCCACATTTGCCACTTTTGGGGGGGGGGGGGAGTGGGTACCTGGTGAAGACGGGTACCCGTTCCCACTTCTGGCTTGGATTAATGTGGCTAACCCCTGCAGTCTTCTGGGACATATCACAGGTACTATTGCATGTGCAGTAGGAAACTGTCTGTGAAGCCACAAGGCTTCCTGTTTCCCTTACTTCAGATGACAGCGCCTGCACCCAAAGCCGATTGAAGAACTTGTTCGGATGAGGACATCAATGGATCTCTGGACAGGTAAGTGTCCGTATACTAAAAGTCAGCAGCTGCAGTATTTGTAGCTGCTGCCTTTTATTTATTTTTTTTGGGGGGGGGGGGGCTGGAGCTTTTCTTTAAAGTGTTACTAAACCCAGGACCCTGCATTCACTATATCTGGTCTCACACAGTACACAGAACATGGGAATGCAATTATTTTCTTAAATCTAAACTTCTAAATACTTTTTCTCATTAGCAGTATATAGCAGTCTTTTAGCTTAAATTATTCCTGAACAATGGTTAAAGCTTGTAGGAGTTTTCATTCACCTCTGACTGCCCTATGAAGCTGCATGACCCCCTATCCTCTGTCAGAACAGTAATGATTGGCCCTATGCTGATCACATGCACCCTCCCCCCAAAAAAAATTCTATCAGCAGATAGTTTGGGGACAGTAAAAGAAGTGAAGGGTCAGATAAGACAGTAACAAACAGCCTTTTTACACAATGCAGTTAATATACTCCTTAGGTCCCACAGTGAGTATAACAAGCATGCTTTACTTCATAAACCGGCTGATTTTACTGTTGTTGATTTAGTAACACTTTAAGTACGTAAGGGTACAATACAAAATTATTTACACTGCAACATGGTATATGCCTTGTGGTAACACGATTTGCTGCAATGCATAGGTGTGAAGCCAGCTTTAAAACCCATCTACTGCTGTACTTTTTGCCCCATCAACACCAGAGCTGATGTTGAATCTTTGCCCCTGTCTACAATGGCCATTCACAAAAGTACTGCTGCCAATAAGCATTTTGTGGTAGATCTAAAAACTCTTTTTGCAGTTGCTTTATGGGGAAATTTAAGAAACCTAAAGTGCAAGCTACAGATTTACATAGTTGCATAGTTGGTAATGTTGAAAAAGGAAACCAGTTTAACCTGAGTGTGTGTGTTTATGTTACTACCATTTTCCATATCCTTGTACACTAAGAATCATAGCTAAAAGTTTTTGAATTTATCTACACTGTCTGTTGACACCACCAACTATGGAACATAGTTCTACATTCGTACTGGTCTAACAGTAAAGAACCCCTTTAAGATTAAACCCGTTCTCATCCAACAAAATGTTTTGGCCACGTGTCTTCTTTAGAGACCGTAGGTTAAATAGATTTCTCCCAAAGCTAGAGTCACCATTCAAAGTATTATATATTGTGATCATATCACTCCCCTCTTAAGCGCCTCTTTATGGGGAGAATATGTTTAATGTTTGTATGCTAAGTGCAAGATTTTGCATACGGATAATTGTGTAGTGGTAAATAAAGATTATAGTGGACGATTTTCGATCTACTCTGGCTACATTTGGCTAGATAGAAGATTATTCCCTGTCCAGTCAGCTAATAAGGGGATGTTTAGTCTGTTTATACCATAACACCAAACCTGCCTTGGTTGGTAACAAGCTTTTTCTCCTCCACAGTCTAGTGCAGAATCTGATCTTTTAGTCATACTGTATGTAGTTTTAGGGAAGTCTTGTAAGAAACATCTACCTACTTAGTTTGGTTGATGCAGTCAAGTTGCTATATCTGTGGTCAGCATCAAAAAGAATCTGCTAAGATATTATCAATGAGCATTTAACCTACTACATTGTTCACTAAGCATGTCAGCTGTGGATGGTTGATTAAAGGCAAACAAATCTTTTAGTACTCATATGTTCTATTTTACTTTAAAAACAAAGCAAGAACTGCACTCCTTTGGAGAGGGTAGTTACTGAATATGTCATCATGATAAGTGAAAGGGCAGTTATGCATTAATACAGTTTAACTGACCATACACAATGTGGTCTATATTGGGAATGAAAACATGGGACCATTGGACACCCCTGTAATCCCTGATGTGTACATCCAGATTTAAAGTGTTTTTCAGTGATTGGGATGTGAACTACTGGTAATACACAACTCAACAAAAGTGGCTCATAGTACAATTTAGCATTGTGAGTATCACTTGTCCCAGGCAAGGAAGGCATGCTGCTCCTATCTTTTGTCTTGTGACCTGAGTACAGGATTATTTGCTCAATGACTATCTCTACAGTGCCATACTTTGTACACTGATCCCCACTATCATGTACAATAAGTCACCATTTAGCTTTCTTTCACCACCCAGATGATTGCACAGATATAAAGCCACACAGCTATAGGAAAGGGAGAGGTGAAGGGGCCTGCTATGGAATATGGGGTGGGAACACCAGAAAAAGAGGGTTGCTGCATGAGTGAGAAAAAATATTTAAGATGTCAGGCTTTGTAACGAGTGGTGCTTGCTGTGAAATAAGGACATAGGTCTTTTATGCTGTGGAATATATGTCAGGGGGGCTATTTGCCCACCCTTTCTTTGTGTTTGTTTTGGTGTGTGTGTCTATGCGTGTATGTGTATAAATATATATATATATATATATTCTGTTATTAGAAAAAAGTGTATGTTTACTAATGGCTACGGGAGTGACACCATGATAGATGGGAATTCCATTGTGCTAAGAAACCTATTGTGTTGTGGGATCCTGACCCTACAGGGAGGGGGGGCAAATGATATGAGGCTGGTGTGGTTAATTTTTGACTGTACGTTGGCTCTTTAGATGGATGGTACAGGCAGTAGCTTTTAATAGAACTCATGGTACAGTGGACACATACATTTTTCAAAAGTTTATGATGGTAGATTATAACTGATTGAGCTTTTGAAAACACTGTACTTTATATCTTTGAAGACTTTGTTATTATTGCCTAGAAAGCAAATTGACATAGGTGCTCCTAGGTCTACCAGTGTGGCCAGTAGTGTTGGATGCACAAGGAGAAGGCATGAAGTAGCATTATCCTGTTTGTAGCCATTTATACAGGGAGTGCAGATATATTAGGCAAATGAGTATTTTGACCACATCATCCTCTTTATGCATGTTGTCTTACTCCAAGCTGTATAGGCTCGAAAGCCTACTACCAATTAAGCATATTAGGTGATGTGCATCTCTGTAATGAGAAGGGGTGTGGTCTAATGACATCAACACCCTATATCAGGTGTGCATAATTATTGGGCAACTCCCTTTCCTTTGGCAAAATGGGTCAAAAGAAGGACTTGACAGGCTCAGAAAAGTCAAAAATAGTGAGATATCTTGCAGAGGGATGCAGCACTCCTAAAATTGCAAAGCTTCTGAAGCGTGATCATCGAACAATCAAGCGTTTCATTCAAAATAGTCAACAGGGTCGCAAGAAGCGTGTGGAAAAACCAAGGTGCAAAATAACTGCCCATGAACTGAGAAAAGTCAAGCGTGCAGCTGCCAAGATGCCACTTGCCACCAGTTTGGCCATATTTCAGAGCTGCAACATCACTGGAGTGCCCAAAAGCACAAGGTGTGCAATACTCAGAGACATGGCCAAGGTAAGAAAGGCTGAAAGACGACCACCACTCAACAAGACACACAAGCTGAAACATCAAGACTGGGCCAAGAAATATCTCAAGACTGATATTTCTAAGGTTTTATGGACTGATGAAATGAGAGTGAGTCTTGATGGGCCAGATGGATGGGCCCGTGGCTGGATTGGTAAAGGGCAGAGAGCTCCAGTCCGACTCAGACGCCAGCAAGGTGGAGGTGGAGTACTGGTTTGGGCTGGTATCATCAAAGATGAGCTTGTGGGGCTTTTTCGGGTTGAGGATGGAGTCAAGCTCAACTCCCAGTCCTACTGCCAGTTTCTGGAAGACACCTTCTTCAAGCAGTGGTACAGGAAGAAGTCTGCATCCTTCAAGAAAAACATGATTTTCATGCAGGACAATGCTCCATCACACGTGTCCAAGTACTCCACAGCGTGGCTGGCAAGAAAGGGTATAAAAGAAGAAAAACTAATGACATGGCCTCCTTGTTCACCTGATCTGAACCCCATTGAGAACCTGTGGTCCATCATCAAATGTGAGATTTACAAGGAGGGAAAACAGTACACCTCTCTGAACAGTGTCTGGGAGGCTGTGGTTGCTGCTGCACGCAATGTTGATGGTGAACAGATCAAAACACTGACAGAATCCATGGATGGCAGGCTGCATGAGTGTCCTTGCAAAGAAAGGTGGCTATATTGGTCACTGATTTGTTTTTGTTTTGTTTTTGAATGTCAGAAATGTATATTTGGGAATGTTGAGATGTTATATTGGTATCACTGGTAAAAATAAATAATTGAAATGGGTATATATTTGTTTTTTGTTAAGTTGCCTAATAATTATGCACAGTAATAGTCACCTGCACACACAGATATCCCCCTAAAATAGCTAAAACTAAAAACAAACTAAAAACTACTTCCAAAAATATTCAGCTTTGATATTAATGAGTTTTTTGGGTTCATTGAGAACATGGTTGTTGTTCAATAATAAAATTAATCCTCAAAAATACAACTAGCCTAATAATTCTGCACTCCCTGTATACTGTTCTTACTTTTATATTCCCTACATATTTATACTCTAGTTGTGTGTTTATGTATGTGTGCCTCTGAGTGTGCATGGTGTGCACATAGCATTCCCAAGTTATATGAATAATTTTATAGTGGAATGAAACCAGTGAATACTCACAATTCACGACTCATGCAGAAACGCTTACCTTGTGCGTGGAAAAAAAATAAGCACTCACCGAAGTGCAGCTATGCTTACATAGAGATTGTGATTGTGTTCTTGTAAAAATAAGCAAATCAGGCTGGCTTTTCCTTGGCTGAGGTATTCTTTACACCTCTTAAAGGCCGCATTGTACAATAAGTCAGAAGAATAGTGAAATGCTTTTAAACACAACAGAGCTGTATACAGTGAAACATGGATCAGAGTATAGCAGGCAGGCATGCAAGAAATGTTAGGGCATGTCTAATCCGACTTAGCAAATAATGCTAATGGAATTAAAAGCTAGCCTAACCAGCATGTTCTTCTACAGAAATGGCCTATTCACAGGTGCTGGCTTTTAGCAGTACTGCAAACTCTCAAATATATATCAATATCCTGAATAGCGCTGTATTATTGTTGGCAGATCTTACACATAGTTGTATGCACGGTAATGTCCCTTTGTTAAAATCTGTTTATACATTAAATATTGACTCTTGAGTGTATCCATAGTAGAGCACATTATTTTTTCTCTAAAAAACGACAGAAGCAAAATAAATGAACTATTGTCTTTTGGGTGCTGGCTAGAAAGGGTATAGGTTCACATACTAAAATGCTTCCAGATAAAATTTCTTATTTCTCATTTCCTTTTGGCATTTGCCCATCAGGAGATGTTTCTTAGCAAGATCCTTTCAACCACTTACGATGCTTTCATGATTACTTTTATTAGTTTCTTGCCCTTTCCACTGCCCTGGTTCCATTGTAAACGTTTTTGCTTGTTTTGCTGTTACACTCCTCAAATATTAGAAAGTTAGCTTATGTAAATGCCATACAATCATAATGGCCGGGATTCAGATACATCGGCGTATCTTTGTGCGGGCTACGCCGCCGCAACTTAGAGAGGCAAGTGCAGTATTCACAAAGCACTTGCTCCGTAAGTTGCGGCGGCGTAACGTAAATTGGCCGGCGTAAGTAAAGTAGGAAGGAGGTGGGCGTCATCTATTTAAATTAAGCGTGACCCCATGCAAATGAATGGCCGGTCGAACTGGGCATGCGCGCGCATGCTCAGAATCACGTCGCATATACTCCCTAAGATACGTCGGCGCAATGCCTACGACGTGAACGTAACCTACGCACAGCCCTATTCACGTAGTACTACGTAAACGGCGTACGTGACGTAAAATTTGATGGTATCTTTCCCTGGCCCATACCTTTGCATTACCTGCACCTGCTATATGAGGGCCTTACGCAATCGCGTATATGAAGCGGCCGGGCGCATCTACGTTTGTGAATCGGCGTATATCTTACTCATTTGCATATTTAAAATGGGAACGCCGAATGCGTCCAGCGTAACTATGCGCCCACGATATGCCGGCGTAGGCAAGTTACATCGGACGGCTGAAGCCATGTTTTTCGACGCATCTCGCTTTGGCGCACATTTGTACTTACGACGGCGTATCTTTTGATACGCCAACGTAAATCTTTGTGAATCCGGGCCAATGTCTTTATTTTTCATCATGGTCTGTATCATGGACATTTTTAACAAATTTTTGTTTCATATACAATGGAAGTTAAGTACCAGGAGTTGGCCTGGACAAATCCCAGGAAGCCAAGGGGCCTAAAAAACTATTGTTGATTTCTTAATTTTTTATTTTTTTTTATCATTGCTGTTAATGGAAGATTTTGTTTCCTGATGCTGTAGAATTCTCTGCTTGTTCCAGTTTTGATATGACCATTCGGTTTCAATTTTTTTTTTTTATAATCTGCTCATTTTGACAAAGTTGTTGTTGCTTTTTTTAATTCAATGATATTTGAGGCTGCTTTGACTATGTTTATTTAACCAAAGTTCGATGGTCAATACAATGTAAGAGCTGACGATTGCTTGGTCTTTGGCAACTACTTTTGATCATATTTGCGATTCATAATGATTGAAATTGTTTGTAGTTAACTGCAAATTAGGATATGTGGCTAGCTTTAACCTCCCTGGCGGTATGATTCTTTAAGATTTTAGGTGCTAAAAGCGGTACCATTATTTGCAAGGGAATTTGGCGTTTTATACTGTAGGCTTGTAATTCTTAGGAATGACTCACTTAAATCTATCCAAACAAGAGTCTAATAGGCATCCCGGGTATGATTTTTTTTTTTTTTTTAATTAAAAATTATAATATAATAAATAATTATAAAAAATTATCACAAATGATAATATAATTATAGTAAAAATTATTCAATAATGTAATCAAATCAAAATCACTGAAATTTGCTCAGTTGCAGAATTTTTGCTGTCATTTTTTTTTTTTTATGACGAATTTCCCCATAAATCGCTATCGCTAAATTCTGCAAGTGATTCTGATTTATTATCGCAGTTTTTTAGCTGCTCTAATACAATTTTTGCCATAAAGGGACACTTTTGGTTGCTATGGGCAATCTACAGTTTGCAGGGAGAAAGAACAGTTTTTATTATATAAAAGGACATGTAGTGTACAGGGCAGACCACTAGGGACATGGGGGGTGTGTATTTTTTACATACAGTACTGTAATCTATAAGATTACAGTGTACTGTATGTATAGTGTTTGTTTACATTTTTGAATTTGGCGCCGTTCCCCCCCCCTACGTCGCGACGCTCGCAGGGAAGGGAATCGGAGGAACACACAGAATCAGGCGGACATCCGGCCGCCGAGTACTGCGGGGATTCATCGCTGGATCGCAGAGAAAAGGTAAGAAAACTTTTTTCTGCATCCAGCGAGGTAAACGCGTGTGTGGCACGGGGTTACCGATCGTAGCTTGAAAATCTCACCCCGTGCCACACACGTGAATACCGCCAGGGAGGTTAAAGTGCAAATGCAAGATCAGAAAATTATGTCACACCACTGAAACTAACGCAGCCTGCTAGTATGGAGAAGCCGATAGATATAAAGATTGGTTGCATAGAAAATAATCAACAATATAGGAATTAAAAAATAGAATTTCGTGTTTTACTTCAGTTACTACATGAAATTAGCAGGAAGGACCATTGAATATATATTAACCACATAAAGTAACCTGTGCAGTTATATAAACACTGTTTTATAAAAAATGTCAGCTTCCTGTGTTGAACTAGGAGATAAGTGTGCAATTCACATGGCTGTGGAGTAAGGAAGGGTATGTGATACACAGGCTTGGCTGTACAGAATAACACATTTTGTTATAGACCATGAGGGCATCACTCCCAGGTATCTAGAGCCACAAGGTGCATTAGTTATAAATAAGGGTGGCTATACAAAAATAGCAAGATGTCTGTCCTTGATTGCTAAGATTGTAGCAGTGCATGGGACAACCCCAATACCTCTGCCTTTTGCAGTGCATATGCGGTAGAAGGCTCCCTTTATTTTCTACTGATAACTTTTGTGTGTAATTCCAAGCAATTTTAATGTCATAGATGCCCTTTAGCATGTAATTAGTTAGCCCATATGGCAAAATTATAGCAATTCTCAAAATGATCTTGTAAATTAGAAATATCTGACTATCTGTGGGGTCAACATTTTGCACACTCAGATTACATTTCTATGTGTATTCTGATTTGGGCTCCTTGTTCCACATCCACCATTTTATACTGAAGAAGGCCTGCAAAGAAAACACTTTGCAGCTTTGGGGCTGTGATATAAATGGAATTGTGTTTTTGCTTTATTATCTGATTGGGTTCATTTCAGAACACTGTATCTGTAAAAAAATTCCTTGCAAGCCCTGTCACTGAAAGTGCTGTGATCTCTAGGAATATTGAAAATGCTTCCTCAAAACGGTTAATTATCATCTTTTAATAAGTCGTTTAGCGTGATGTAATTCTTCTTAGTAAAGAACATTTAGGTTCTCATAGGAAATCTTAAACCTCAATTAACCATAACATTAATTAAAAAAAACCTTTTGAATAAGAGCATTTGGCCTCTTGTCTCATGATTAGACTTAGACAGTTATGTTAATGTCAAGCAAAATACGCAGTTAAATGACCTTAAGTTGGCATGTGTTCAAAATCCCAGCATTTCGTTGATGAGTCAATGTGGAGAATCCAGTTCACCACTCCAAAAGGGACTTTTTATATCTCCGGCTCTCTTATTTTGAACATTGCAAATTAAATTTAGAGCTATTGCGAGCAGCGGCTTATCTGATTGTCTGTTGGCATGATACTTCCTTGATTTTTTTTCTCTCCTACTGTGTGCCAGTGGAAGATAAAACTAAATATCAGTGAACAGGCAGGATTTCTAATAGCTGTTTCTTCACTTGGTTAATTCTTATAATTAGTAAGTCTGTGCGGCCTAATAATTAGATGATGTAGTATACAACTAATAAAAGAATGACACACCTCAAGTATTTTGTGCTTTTAATTATTGACTGCATGCTGGCATTTTTATTTGCAACAAAAGAGATGTAATCACGGACTGAAAATATGTTCCTTTATTATCTTGCAGCACCCCTACCCTTCAGAAGAACAGAAAAAACAGTTGGCACAAGACACAGGTCTCACCATACTTCAAGTGAACAATTGGTGAGTAATTTGACTCAGTGTTTATGTACAATCAGCGCTCCAGCCTTTGGCAACCTGCAGCTAATCATTTGTGCTACTCTGGCACGCCCTGTAATTGCCTACTTTCCCTCGTAGTTTACTGATGCAAAAGTAATACCGCCTAGAGAATGTTTCCAGTGATGTGAATTTTAATACTTTTGCTCCAATATGACTGCATTCTACTGTGGTTTAAAGAAGAACTCCAAGCAAACACAAAATCTTATCTTTAATATACAAAGTAAAAATATATTTACCTGCATCACCTTTCTGTTTTGGATACTTCGGAAAAAAAATTACGGGTACATTCCAAACTGTTTTTGACCTGCAGCAGTAAAACCCCTTTCACACTGGGCGGTTTTCAGGTGCTTTAGCGCTGTAAATAGCCTCTGCTAAACATTCCGAAAAGTCTCGCAAGCAGCATCTTTGGGGTGATTTGGGAGTGCTGTATTTAGCACTCCTCAAATGCCCTACCTATTGGAATGAATATGCAGCACTTCTGAAGCGCCTGAAAAGCTCCACAAGATGGGAGTTTTTAACTCCTTTTTTGGGGTCAAAAGCACCCCTCTAGCGGCCGAAAAGCTCTGTTTAAACTGCTAAAATGAGCAGTAGTGAAGAGAGTGAGCGCTAATTGACATGCAAGGTTTCTATGCTCTTGGTCTCTAGTCATGATAAAGAACTGGCAGGGTGGGTTCTCTATCCTGTGACCTCTATGACAGTCAATCACAGTGGTCACATGATAAGGATAACTGTTCTACCCCCCCCCCCCCCCGTTAAACAAAGCAGTGATACAGTTACATTTGTAAAGTGAGCATCTATTGTGTATAAAGTCTGCTGGGTCCTATAAAAGTTGTGTTTTCACAGTTCCTTTTGTTTGTTGCCTTTAGCATGCATCCATAATTCCATACTGATGTTTTACATAAGCGCAGCATCCCTTGTGTCTATAGCAGCCATTCTCAACCATGTTCTATAGATCCCTAGGGTTCTTTCAGATGTTACCAGGGGTTCCTTGAGCATGTTACATGACACCAAAGATCTTTTTAGGTGTCCATGATGATGGATATCTGGCCAACCTTTGTTAGGCATTTATCCCACTGACCATCAGTGTAGGGGGTATTTTTCCAATGACCCGTAATGAGTTGGATTAAGCAGGGGTTCCATAAGACCTGAAAAATATTTTAAGGTTGATAAAGTCTAGTGCTTTGTGAATACTGCACTTGCCTCTCTAAAGTGACCACATCATAGCAAGCAAAATTTTAACTTTTTATGCTTGGCACAATAACATTTTTAAGAGCTTCTTTGATATACATTATATTACCAAAGGCATTGGCACTCCTCCCTTTACACGCACATGGACTTTAATGGCATCTCATTCTTAGTCTGTAGGTTTCAATATTGAGTTGGCCCACCCTTTTCAGCTATAACAGCTTCAACTATTTTGGGAAGGCTGTCCACAAGGTATAGGAGTGTGTCTATGGGAATGTTTGACCATTCTTCCAGAAGTGCATTTGTGAGGTCAAGCACTGATGTGGACAAGAAGGCCTGGGTTTCAGTCTCTGCTGTAATTTATCCCAAAGGTGTTTTATCTTGTTGAGGTAAGGACTCCGTACAGGCCAGTCCAAACTCGCTCATCCATGTCTTTATGGACCTTGCTTTATGTACTGGTCCAAATCATTTGATGGAGAGGGGATTATGGTGTACGGTTGTTTTTCAGGGGTTGGGCTTTGCCCCTTAGTTCCAGTGAAGGAAACTCTTAAGGGAATGGCCCTTTCCCGTTACAATTTGATGTGCACCTGTGCATAAACAAGGTCTACAAAGACATGGATGAGCGAGTTTAGGATGGAGGAATTTGATTGGCCGGCACAGAGTCCTGACCTCAACCTGATAGAACACCTTTGGGATGAATAAGAGTGAGCCAGGCCTTCTCATCCACATCGGTTTCTGACCTTACAAATGCTTCTGGAAGAATGGTCAAACATTCTCATAGACACACTTTTAAACCTTGTGGACAGCCTTCCCAGATGAAATGAACTAGTTATAGCTGCAAAGGTGGGCCAACTCCATATTGAACCCTACGGACTAAGACTGGGATGCCATTAAAGTTCATGTGTATGTAAAGGCAGGCGTCACAATACTTTTGGTAATATAGTGTATGTAAAAGACGGGTCTTATTAATGATTTTAAATTTACCATAGAGGCAGGGCTGATTTCATGAACAATCTCCTGTATTTGTTCCACTGTACACAACATACAGCAGTCATTCTACTGCACTAAAGATTGTCTGTGAGACCGGCCAAGTCCCCTAACCACCCCTCCATTGATGCACCTCCCTCTGACATCATCACTGCTTTATATAGTAACACACTATATAAAGCAGAGAGATCAGGAAATTTGAATAGTCCGAAAAGGCGTACTTGGGAGAAACAATTCACTGTCTATAAAAAATCTTCAGCACACAGGCCTGCTAGCCAATAAGGGGTGGTTAATAAACCCTGTTTCCATTTGAGATCTCAGTTACATACGTTTGCAAACATATCTTTAACCGCTTGCCGACCAGCCGCCGCAGTTATACGGCGGCAGGTCGGCACTCCTGCTCGAGAGCCCGTAGCTCTACGTCGCCACTTTCGAAGGCCACCAGGGGCCACCCCGCGCGCGCCTCGCTCGCCCCCGAGTCCCGTGCGTGTGGCCGGCGGGCACGATCGCCGCCGGGCACACGCGATCGCTCGTTACAGAGCGGGGAACGGGAGCTGTGTGTGTAAACACACAGCTTTCGTTCCTGTCAGTGGGGGAAACGCTGATTTTCTGTTCATACAATGTATGAACGGAAGATCAGTGATTTCCCCTAGTAAGTCCACCCCCATACAGTTAGGACACAAATAGGAACACACTTAACCCCTTCTCCGCCCCCTAGTGTTAACCCCTTCACTGCCAATGGCATTTTTATAGTAATCCAATGCATTTTTATGCATTTTTATAGCATTGATCGCTAAAAAAATGCCAATGGTCCCAAAAATGTGTCAAAAGTGACCGAAGTGTCCGCCATAATATCGCAGTACTGAAAAAAAATGCTGATCGCCGCCATTACTAGTAAAAAAAAAAATAATAATAAAAATGCCATAAAACTACCCCCTATTTTGTAAACGCTATAACTTTTGCGCAAACCAATCAATAAACACTAATTGCGATTTTTTTTACGAAAAATATGTAGA
Source organism: Rana kukunoris (assembly GCA_029574335.1). Taxonomy (NCBI): domain Eukaryota; kingdom Metazoa; phylum Chordata; class Amphibia; order Anura; family Ranidae; genus Rana; species Rana kukunoris. Next base: position 480,934,951 of record CM056052.1, read on the forward strand.
AGAATACGTATCGGCCTAAACTGAGGGAAATTTTTTTTTTTTATATATATATGTTTGGGGGATATTTATTACAGAAAAAAGTAAAAAATATTGCATTTTTTCAAAATAGTCGCTCTATTTTTGTTTATAGCTCAAAAAATAAAAACCACAGAGATTATCAAATACCACCAAAAGAAAGCTCTATTTGTGGGAAAAAAAAGGACGCCAATTTTGTTTGGGAGCCACGTCGCACGACCGCACAATTGTCAGTTAAAGCGACGCAGTGCCGAATCGCAAAAAGTGCTCTGGTCGTTGGGCAGCAATATGGTCCGGGGCTAAAGTGGTTAAGGCACACATGGATTTTGAAAGGCTTTATTTAAAAAATATGGAGTGGAGTCTACAATAGCCCTCAAACCATGCAAAATGCATGAATTATTTGGTATATTTACAATGCCTGTTTTGCTAATGAACATCATAATGAATGATACAGTTTTGTTAACTTTTTCTCCCTTCGTACCACTCTGACATTTCCATGCCATATTTTCCTATCTGTGTTTGAAAAGCATGTGAGCAATGATGAGCATAAAGCAGGATTTTAGCAATAAGTAACAGGATAAGTAAACCAGTCTCTACATTACACACTTGATTCTCCGCATGTCATGTGGATTTCCAGCTTGTCATGTGGGTATCAGAAGGATGGCTAATATGCCATAATGTTTGCTTAAGATCGCTGTCTGTCCAGCAATATGTAGCTACTCGTGTTATCATAACTTGAAACGGATACATTTGGTGTTTGATGTTGGTGGAACATACATGTTACTGTAGGACTAGAGTATGGCATTCTGCTGGATGTCTGAACTTCATTACATGAAGTGTCAGTCTAATGCTGTGTAATCTTCAATGTAACACCTTAGTGATAACCAGCTACTTATGTTATAGCTGCCATTATAGGATTAATATCCAAAGTGTATTATCTGCGAACAGCAGGCAGACACACAGCCATAGCTCATAAAGGTTATCAATCCCTGTGACCTGAATTGCCTTGGGAGATCAATTTTCTGCTGCCCTAATAAACAGCTGGTTGGCACATACAGAATTCCGTATGAATGCAAATATGTTTCTACAAGCACTTTCATTTTTCCTACATTTCTTAGCCAATGTCATGCTTTTAAAATGCTAACTTTCTTTATTTACACCCTGCAAAAATGGAAATAAAACATGGGTTTCATTTAATCTTTTTTTAATTCAATGTTTGATAGCCTTTTTTCCTTTGTTTTTATGCATATTTTTTGTCATATTTTGCTGTATTATCCAGTTCATTTTAAAGTAAATCCCTTTAGTCCATTCAAAATTTGTAAGGATGTTTTTTTAAGTTCATTAGTATGACAGCCATGATTAAGATACACACTGCCTGATAGATGAAATCAGACTTGCTCTGTAAGTATAAGTGCTAAGTACATAGGTGGCCTTTCAATATAGAGATTGCCAATTTTGTGGCATTCACCAGTAGTCCATAAAGGTGGCTAGAGGTGGAGAAGTAGCATGAGTATGCATTGCAAGCTCTAGAAATAGTGGGGGCCCGATAGAGTTGTTCCAGTTTTCAATGTTTTTAACTGTTTTTAATGACACCCTGATTGTTATTATGCCATTTCTGTAAGACCCCATCAATCATTTACATTTTTTAGGCCTCAAAACGTATAAAATTAGAGCAATATGTATCAAAATGGGCACTCAATATGATTGTGCCATGTGTATCTTTGAATTCTTTCAGGGCCACAGGGTCACTAATAGCCCACACACTCTGCAAGGTGTACTGACCAATCCACACTCTCTTACTGAATCTGATTATTATCGTCAGTGATCACAGAATGCATGATAGGCTTGGAGATGTGAATACGATATTAAATATGCCCTGATGCAATTAATAATCATTATCTATTTATTTTTACAAATACAACTGTTGGTCATGGGATGGATGCTCTGGAGGTTGTCCCATGTGGGTGGAGGGGGCTGGTCCACCCCTCCCTTTTTTAGAAGGGATTTTAGAAAGGTCTATTATTTATAAAAAGAAGTGATGTTATAGACTACTTTGCTCTGATGAAGTGGGCATGTTCCTCAAAATGCTTCTGTGGTAGTTGATACACGTGAGACCCCTGAGTGTAAAGTTGGATACACACTATGCAATTTTCTTTAGATGTTTTTCTTTAGATTTACCAAAACTATATAATATGAGGTCAAACCTAAACACCTAAAAGTTGTATGTAACTTTAAATGTGTATACAATCAGGCAGGCCCTTGCATTACATAGTTGAAGGTAAATCTAAAGGAAATCGAAGAACAAAAGTTGTATAGTGTGTATCCAGTTTTACACTTTTTCGCTCACTTGTTTTTATCTAATAAATGAAGATGGCAATGCACTAGGCCTTTGCACCCTTTGTTTGTTCTGTCCAAGTTGCAGGGCCCCTAATAGCCCACTCCCTTAGCAATGTGTACTCACTAATCTGCACTCCCTTACTCTCTACTGCGAAAGTCCACCCTGGAAAAGCTTCAATATCATTAACACAACTCCCCCCCCCCCCCATTATAGTGTTCGGACCTGGTGTTTTGCTGCTCAGGCCTAGGAACGTTAACATGGACAAGTTCACATGCTCTTCCATACCCAGAAACCCACTTCATTAGAGTAATGGAGCTAGGGCTCCAATGAAGAAGTTGACAGTGAAGTAGCATGGGTGGGTAAGGGGGGTGTCAAAAATATTTTAACTGTTACTGAGTGAATAAAGTGAGAAAGTTTTTTTAAACAAAACTTTGAAGCTTTTGAAATTGGGACCCAAGTGTCAGCTTTGCCATTTTCCTCAAAATACGTAGTTCCCAGTACCATGCACATTTTATAGATTATTATCTAGTGCTCAGCTTCATGTAGTGGTTTTTCCCTGGTGTTGACTGGCATTAACTATCTAGGTAAAAATGTGACACACTTTTGTGTAGTTACAGCAACACAGAGAAATAAGGTGATATTTATTTCATGTGCATTTGTCTTTAGAATGTGTCTGACAATCTAAGATTTTAATAGATTTCAAAATAAATACCTTGGACAATGTAATTTGCTCCAGGGAACAGTAAACAAATGACTTTATGATTTATCTCACTTTTCATTTATGCAGTCAAGGATTTTCACAATTTTTTGTTTTCAGTCAAAGGCTCAGTCTAACTTGTTAACACACATGTACATTTTTGTATTATTAATGACAAGCTACTGTAAATCACTGTTGCAGAGATTAAATAAAATGCTGAAGGGCAGCCTGGGTGCAGATCAGTCATAAATTATTGGCAGCAACACAGCATGTGGGAATACATGAAATGTGTATAAAAACATAAACTCATGTCTAGCAGGATGGTATTTAATTGTGACTTGGAATTTTGCATTACTTTTATGATTTTCTTTTTAAAAAAAGTCATAGGATTCCCAAATGAAGTTTTTCTCAGTTACATATGTTATCAGCCTTTGGGTTGATAATACACATCTTTGACATAGCTAGGATGCTGTTCATCATTAATAATAACCTTATAATATATAGAAAAACTCTTAGGCTGCGTACACACGATCGAATCTATCTGCTGGAAACGGTCTGAGCCGACAGAATTTCCCAGCAGACAGATTTTAAAGCAGGCTTTAAAATCTGTCTGCTGAGAAACCATCGGACCGATATGTCTGCTGGTTAGTACGCTAACCAGCAGACATATCTGCCCGCACATGCGTCGAATGGATTTGACGCATGTGCGGAAGTGATTTACTTCCTAGTGCGGTGACATGGCGGCGTCAACGTCATCGTCACGTCACCGCGCTGTCTGCTGGCGGGGATTTTGGTTTGATCGTGTGTACAGCGATCAAACCAAAACATCGGTCGGTCTGACCGATTTGAACAGATTCATTTGCTCGTGTGTACAAGGTCTTAAACTGGCCATACACTTAGTTTTTTCATTCAGCCTGTGGGCTGAACAAAATAATTGTACAGGTTTCTCTATCCATACTATACAGCACTGAAAGATAAATCTCCACCTTTACCTCAAAATACTCAGCAGTTGAATCTGATTGGGAATATTTTTACCTCTGCCTCATTCATTTTAATTTTCAATATGTTTTGTTACATTTTTCACAAAAGATACAAGAAGAGATAATAATAATGCAAAAGTTACATGAATTAGTACACCTTACAACACTAGTGTTTCCTTCAATTGTTAAAACAAAGGTGTTGGGTGGTAGGGGGCCAACAGGGACACCTATGTAGTGAAATGTGGCCAGTTCATCAGGAACCAGCTGAAATTCACATAGTATATGGCCAACTTAAAATAGAACTAAAGGTATAACCTTTGTTTTCATTTATGATAGAGTAATGGAGGGTTATAACACCTATGATTATTTTTTTGCCATCTATGCCTCATTGGGGAGATTTCCCCTTTCTTTCTGTTCCTTAGTCAAAACAGGAAGTAAAAGGAAATCCCTACAAAGTGAGGGAATTCATGAGTTTCTCTATAACTAGGGTCCCTATTGGATGATTTCCAATCTATTCCTGTTCTTTTGACAACCTAACATTTGGCATTTTCTTTTAGTTTCACAATGTGATAATGATAATCAGGCGAAATAGAGAAGGTGACACTCCTAATGGGGGCACAGACAGCAATAAAAACATGATAAGTGTTCAAATCCCTGTCTCCTCTAAAACTGTTATGATGCCTACTGACCAAAATAGGCATATTACAAAGAGTAATAACATAGTTAATATGAACCCAAAGGGCTTGGGCCCACTGATGTTTTTATTTCAGAAATCTAATATGCACTGTACTGCTCAGAGGATAATGTATTTTATGTAGAGATGGATCCCCTGTCCCCCATTACTCTAAAGCCTTGTACACACTATTAGTTTTATTTTATTTAACCCAGCAAGCTGAAAAAAAACTGAAAGCTCATGCGATGTTAGTACAGATATATCCCCCGCTGAGCTATTATTTTCTGACAGGTGGAGCAGAACATACTGGTCAGCCCTTTTAGAAATTTTTGGCCATGCCTCTTCAACAGAAGGCTGCCGACCAGCTTCTGTCGGACTGGCTGTCGTACATACATGAGTCGAATGATGCCATTCAATATTCGTCCCATGTGTACAACCCTTTAGATTGAGTGAAGCCTGAGTATCCAACGTAAAGTGCAGCAGGCTGTCCTTTTCAACGATGGTACTCTTATTCTGTGCAAAATCAGTAAGAACATGGGATCCATCTGTTTAGGAAAGAAACCTCATGAGTTATCTGTTTAACTCACCCAAAGCTGATACATCATTTTTTGGTAGATGTTAGAGAGGTAGAGTGACAGTTTATTATGAAGACTCAGTTGATATATCTCTACTCTTGAGTTCCAGAGTCACCTGCTGTGACCACAGTAAGGGGATTTTGTTTCTTGGAGAAGGCAACGTATGCTGGAAAATATAAAGGTGCCTGGAAATGCCCAAAAATCTAAAATGGAAAGGAGCAGATTCAGGAATTATAGAGATATCTCACTCTAGAATATACAAGACATTTAAGATAAGGGATGACTGAGCCCACCAGGTGCTACCCTTAATGAACATATTGCTTTTGACCACACAGTTTTTGTGCACCTGAAAATGTTTTCCATAGCAGTCAAATCCTTGGCTTCATTTACTTACATCATCCTTCAGGATTATAACTACAGGATCATGAATGCCATATTGGGCAACTCCACTTGTTTTAATACAATGTTTCCTTATTAATCAGTTCCAATTGTTTTTAATACAAATGGTTAGCTATTTTTGGAAACCTTGTCTTTTTTTTATTTTTTTGCTACTTTTAAAGGGTTTGTGTTCAGGGCTCAGTCTCTTGTCCTGGTGCCCATCTGAATGAATAATATAGGTATGGCCCTAGAGACAGCCAGACATCAAGATCAAAACGTTACAAATATCAAATAAATATTAACTGCAGTTTTATTTCAAGAACGGTGAATCTTAAGACCAACCCCTCTTTTACTGAGTCAGAGGGAGTTTTTTTTACATCTATAATATATATATTTTAATAGTTTACTTGCCAGTTAAGTGCTTCTAAAAATGAAATCACTCTGCGTGTCATTTACATGCAAGACAAGTGCCAGACTCAGACATGAATCTTCCTATGGGAGTCCATTGCCCTCGCTATAAGTTTAAGAAGATTGTTCATTTGACTAACCGGAATGAACCTTTTTCCTTTTTTCTGCAAAGCATTCTTAACCAGCTATTATTCATAATGAACTGTGTAACTGTTTTAATTATAGTATTACACTGAGTGCACATTTAAGGTACCCAAATTACATCAATCAGTGCTGATCACTATATAAAATGCCATATAGTTACTCCTAGGAAAGAATGTATTAATTGTAATCAGTCAAAAATGTTTAGCTTGCATATTGTCCCAGACAGACTTGGAGGGTTGCCAGTCAGTAGATATAAATTTAGAAAAGATGAAAAAAAAAAAAAATATATCTCCCAGACGTAGGAACTATTGAACTGACAACAAATCTGCTATTGTCATTTTGTCAAATTGTGCTTTTTAAATATTTTATTTTACTTAAAAAATAAATATAATATAATCATGCTTTAGAACTGCATTACACATCTCCTGACAGACAAAAAGAGCAGATAGGTGACCTTATCATACTGCTGCTACTTCTCCAATGTCCAATCACAGGCAGGGGGAACTAGCTGTGTTGCTCAACTGCAGCAGATAAAATGCAGGCGCTCATGACTAGAAAGAAAGAAACAGATACAAATCATTTAGCAGGTATGGACATCAACTGTGTATTTATATTTCCTTTGCTTTGAATCCACTTTTAGTATAAACCACTGTATAACGTGTTTACAGATGGAAAAAAAAATGCCAACAACACCTTATCTGATTCCATTTGGCATCAAACTGTACAAACTGGAAAACAGAACCAATTCATGAATTGGTTGTTACAAGCAACACAAATCTTACATTTTTAAACATAGCCCCTTGTTTTTTTTTCTTTTAAACATTCTTTTGAACATTGTTTAGTTGGTAGAAAGGAAGAATATTTTAGATACGGTAAAAACATAAAAGAATGATTTAAATATTGTTCCATTTTTTCTTTACATATTCTTTAAAATATTTCCAGAAACATATAGGACCCCAAAAGGATTTTTTTCTGTTGAGTCTATGTACTAGCAGAAAATGGGCTTCCAACCGTTCTTCAGCCTGTCAGTCATTGCATTAGCTGCAGATCCAATGGCAGATGTAGGTTATTTTTTGAATGACATCATAGTCTTTACAAACGACCTCATACCTAATTTTTGGCAAGAATACATTGATGATGCATAATGATCTATGCTACATTACTATGTTTGCTTGCCTCAGTTTTTCCACTTTATGTTGTTTAAATGCTAATACGAAATGTCACAAGTCTGAATTCTTTAAAATGACTAAATTAGTATATGCTTTTATTTATAGGATGGTATGATGACCACTTTGCAGATTACTTGTTTTGCTTTTTCAATAGCAGTTACAATGTAAGCAACATCTACTTGTGAATGAAGCAGTTTGCCATGAAACATTGTACCTCATGGTTCACTTGCTTTGATAAAAAGAAAAAAAATACACAATTTATTCTTATAAATATTGGGTCTTGAAGGAGAGCAGTCTGTGTTACCTAACAGTAACCCATCAGATTATGACTGTAATATTTCCTGCACATGTTAGGAATTTCAAGAAGAATGTGATTAGCTAAAATAGATAACATGTTGTTAACTGAGGCTGAGCTAACTGTACAAAATTAGCTACTTTATGTTGACTTGCGTTATGAACACTTTAAAGCCTGGTTCGCAATAGTAAAATTTCAAATGCAGCTTGAGCTGCAGAGCATCTTATGATGATGGAAATCACATTGTTTTCATTGGTGCCTGTTCAAATCAATGAGACTTAGCATGAAAGAAGATTGTAAAAGGTTCCTGTACTACTTTGGTGCAATTCCAATGTGATTTTGGCACCATAGTATATGCAAACCACATCCAAGGAGCATCAAAGTAGCGTCCAAGTAGCACTGAAGTAGCGCTACATAATCACACTGAAGGTCAGATCAAAATCACATTACAGCAGTGTGAACCTAGCCTAAAATACTTTTTTATGAACCATAGGTGTTTGCAGCCTATTGCATTAGGGTGTGCACCCCAAAGCTCCAACACATATGCATTTGAAATATTTACCGGCCTCTTCACCACTCTCCATCCTGAAAGGATGAAGAGGGAGCAAGGGAGCACATGGGGGATCCAGGCAACAGAAGGAAGAGTAACAGGGAAAAAAGGGGTGACATATTATTACCGATCCCCTATATTTTACTCCTGTAGCAGCTGAATGTTGACAAAAGGGAGGAGGAGGAGAAGCCTACTTTCAGCTGCTGCAGGAGGAAAATACAGATCAGGTCCACTAAATTCTACCCCCCGCCACCTCTTCTGTCCAGGTTCTGAGGGTCGGCAAGGAAGGATTGTGGTTTACCTGTCACCTGCCCACCATTGACAGATTGGCAATCCCAGGATTAGGGTGTGCCTAGGCACACCTGGCACACCCCTTGCACACGTCTATGCTATGAATTTAGGAAGGATCTCAGATGATGTTGATCCCTCAGTGATATGAAAAGGGCCCTAACATGCACAGCTCTTCTGTACACAGGAGTAGAACTGGCAGGCTAGACCAGGAATCTGTCCACACAGAAATAGAGGGCCTGAATATTTGCAAGGACAGCTCAGATTTACCTGCAGATAATACTAAAGATACATATTAGAACTCATTGCTCCTGGTGTGATGAAAAACAGGAGACCTACTAGAGATGCTCCTGCATAAAAGGGTCTCTATAATTTTTTCTTACTTTTTAATAAAAGCAATAATAATTGTGCTTCTTTACAGTATTATATAAGCTATAATTCTGTTTCTTTGCCAGTCAATAGGAAAGTTACTTTATATTAAAAAAATCTATAGTCAAAAGCATTTTAAGAAACACTGAAAAATGAAGCAAAGTTGAGAGCTTCTGTACAAGTTAGGTTTTGGTCTGTTCTTGTTAAATCTCTCCAAGTGTGTTTACACAAAGTTTGACTTTCTGGTATTTCATTGCTTGCACAGACCTGATCCACACCTATTTTGAGTCAACAGTGGCCAAGAATGGTGCAGAGTAATTAAGCAGTGCAGAACGCAGCAGCGGCAAACTGAGAAGTATGCCCTCAGAGACCTCTTCTCCCTTACATCACATTACACCCCCAGGCCATGCCTCCATAAAACAAACTGAGTTTTTTAAACCTCAAAAAGCCAGTCTGAAATATTGAAAATGGGGCAAATGTTGCCTCCTTGTTGGATAAAACAATTTTCTCTTCTTAAAAATGAAGGAAAGCCAGAGGCATGAGGGAAAGAAGTGCAACTGAAGGCATACATTGTACAGAATGCAGTGTTTGTGTGTAAATGATGCATTGCTTTCTCTGTCAGCATAGAAGAAGAATTAGGTGACAGTACACTTAAAATGAAATCTGGGTCATTTAACAGTTTCACTAATATTTTATAAGGCATGTGGGTATTTGTCTATAGTAATCGGATAGGGCTTCCGCTGTGTGTTGCCAGACTATACTGTTTTTTTTTTTCATCTATCCATTCTGTGTTGTTAGGTAAAGGGCAAATAAATCTACATATAAAACGTACAGGTGTAAATTTAGAAGGTATTTAGGAAACATGACTTTTTAGGGTAAATTTGCTACATTGAAGAGCTCCTATTCTTTTAAGACTACTGCTTTATGATAGGTTAACCAGAGGACAATGGTCTGATGGACCGTTTTCATCGGTCAAAACCGATCGTGTGTAGGCCCCATAGGTTATTTAACCACTTCCCAACGGCCGTACGAATATATGCGGCCGTCGGGCGGTTCTGAATCTCTGACTGGACGCATATATGCGTCCAGCGCTCTTTCTGGTCACTAGAGGGCGCGCGAGCGGCGCCGGTGGCGCGTGGCCGCCGGCGGCGCGCACGTGCTCGCTGCATTCTTCAGATACCGATGCGCGTGCCTGGCGGCACTCTGTAAACACAGAGATCCATGTCCTGTCAGGGGAGAGAGGAGACCGATCTGTGTCCCTTGTACTGCCAGTCACATTTATACAGTAATCGGTGCATTTTTATAGCACTGATCGCAATATAAATGTGAATGGCGCCAAAAATGTGTCAAAAGTGTCCGATGTGTCCGCCATAACGTCGCAGTCCCAATAAAAATCGCAGATCGCCGCCATTACTAGTAAAAAAATTAATAATAATTTTGTCCCCTATTTTGTAAGCGCTATAACTTTTGCGCAAACCAGTCGCTTATTGCGATTTTTTTTTACCAAAAATATGTAGAACAATAGGTATCGGCCTAAACTGAGAAAAAAAAATGTTTTTTTTTTTTAAATGGGCTGGAAGACAATAGTTTATATCGAAACGGACGTAGGGCGAGCGACGCGCTGTTGTCACCCAGTTCCCATATGTTCCACCAGTGGCTGAAGTTTTTTCTTGTGTTCTGGCCGGCACATTAATTCTTAAGGCATTTTTTCATTGCATAATTGTAAGTGCATTTTATTCCCTTTTTTAATAAATTTTATTAAGTGTAATACACTATGTGGAGCATTTGATTGTTTTTGCATGGTGGGCATCCATACTGCTGCATGTTCCTGGCTACCAGCCCTTACCGGGAGTGACGGTCTGACATCACACGAGTGAAACTCTGTATATGCTGTATCTGATCCTTTGTCATTGGTTTCTGGTAAGAGACTATTCTATAAGCTTGGTGGAGGATACACTTGTTTTGTTTTTGACCACTTCTATCAACTTGTTGTGACTCACCGGTGTTTACTTTTTCACTGACTTTTTTTTTTTCTTTTATATATTAATTGGAAATTCAGCAGAGGGACATTTATTTTTATCACCATATGTTTTTCGTCATTAACAATATCTATTAGGTGATCGTTTATTGTCCAGCGGCCATCATAGGTCACCCTTCTTTAATTTGTGTTTACTCACTTATTGATTTGTGGTCATTTATATATTTATATTTTATTCGATTTGTGGTAGCGCGATTTAATTTTTTCTTATGTTCATTTCTTGTATTTATTGTTTACATGTAGATTGCAGCACCTGGGGTAGCACATTTTATTATGTTTTAGCTCCCTTTTCTTTCCTATGTAATTTTTTAGCGCAGTGATTCACTTTTTTCCCTATTTATTATAGTAACAAGTAAAAAATATTATTTTTTTTTCAAAATTGTCGCTCTTTTTTTGTTTATAGCGCAAAAAATAAAAACCGCAGAGATGATCAAATACCACCAAATGAAAGCTCTATTTGTGGGGAAAAAAGGACGCCAATTTTGTTTGGGAGCCACGTCGCACGACCGCGCAATTGTCAGTTAAAGCGACGCAGTGCTAGAAGCTGAAATTTCACCTGGTCAGGAAGGGGTATAAGTGCCCAGTAAGGAAGTGGTTAACCTTTGGTTAAAAAAAAGCCATAGAATAAAACAACATAGAGAAATGGTCAACATACAAAGCATTAAAGTGTTACTAAACCCAGTAATATTAAAATAGTTCATCCACCTCCCTCCACAGTGCCCACATCCTATAAATCTTTTCTTACAATAAAATACTGCCACTATATACCTTTTTGGATAATCTGTATACCACAGTTACATAAACTGCACAGTTTCTCCAGTGCTGAGAGTTCAGGTAGGAGGAGATTTCTACTGCAGCTGGTATACACGCCCACGTGTGTGATGTCATTATCATGTGACCTGGCTAGCTCATAGAACAAGTAAATGTTCTCTTCAGCATAATAGACAACTGAGCATGTGCAGGTTGGCTACCCTGTCTGTGTTAGCTGGCATTCCACATATAGTCAGTGCAGGAGGGAAGGATCTATGCATACAGGATAAAACACACGTTTTACACAATGCAGAGTATTAATGCCTTAAGTTTCACAGAAGTCCAGTAAACATTGCAAAGTTGAATTACTGGTAAAAATCAAGTATCCTGAAACAATGAAAGATGTGCATCAGTTTACTTGCAGCATTTGTCTTTAAAAGATAAGTATGGGAAACAGTTTTTTTTTATTATTATACTTACCTAGCTGTGAGCATTAGCATCTGTCCACCGCTGGCTCTAACACTGAGAACCTAATGAGCAAACACTGCTAATCGCTAAGTTCTCAAAGCTTTCTGAACAGAGAGCTGGTGGCTCTCTGCTCTTTCCCCCTGAGCCCCCTACTCCAGTGAGTGCTGGGCTGTGGTGGGGACAGGAGCGGATGGCTAAGGCTCTCAGCGGCTTGCTGAGAGCCTGAGCCAGGTGACAGTCCAGGCATGTGAGCGGATCCTAACCATATGATCGTGATCTTTCCAGAGCCTGGAACGGCTCTGTGACATCAGTTGTCAGTGTCTTTAGCCTGCTATCTACTGAAAAAGGGGCAGAGGAGTGCAGAACGGACTGAAAACCTGTTATCCACAGGGGAAGTACAGCCAAACAATCTCCTTTTAAGAAAGCCCAAAACATAGTGTTTGAACTGCCCAGTTTTCCTTGGACAGCTGGTCCATATTGTGACTTGCTATCGCTACATTTTTTTCCTGGCTCATAACCCTCCCTCCTGGATGTCTGTGTAAAGCTATGCCGTGCTGTAGGTGTGTTGTGTTCTTTTTCACCCATTAACACCTTAGCCCACTAATTTACTCAAGGAGTTAGGGCAAATACATGGGCAGTAGTGCTGTTGTTCATGAGGTTCTACCTAAACACCAACAAGAGAAAACCCATGCATGCCAACGTGATTAGTTAGCTGGAAGGATCACGGGGGAAGTGGTACAAGAAATTGTACCAACATCACAAGCAAGAAACATTTGTTAGCTCGCAGTGCATTCCAACAAATTCGAATTTGTTGTGGAATTTAGAAGTTGTTGCACTGCATCAAGTGACCCAAACGTGAAAAGTAGTTTAGCCAACACTTTATCTATTAATTCAGCTTGAAGATATCTCTTAAAAAAACATGAAATATGTTTTCAGTTTAGTGAATTAAATTATCTGGTAAATGTCCTGGCCCCTGCTGTCTATGCCAGTGTAATAATATTACACATAGTTATATCTTAAAGCGGAATTTCACCCTAAATATAAGATCTCCCATGTGATTCAGCATACTGGCGTCAGCGCCAGTATGCTGTTTTTTATTTTTTTTTATCCCACACTTACTGTATTATCCAGTAATTTCATTTTTTGCCCCCGCGGTGGACGGCGCCAGTACAGCGCGTCACATCTTCCGAAAATACCCAATATGGACTCGGGTAATCTCGGAGAAAATGCGGCGCCTGCGCACAGACCTAGGAGCTGACTGCGCAGGCGCCGTATTTCTCCGAGTCCTATTTCGGAGGGCGTGACGCGCCATAGCCATAGGACTCGGAGAAATACGGCGCCTGCGCAGTCAGCTCCTAGGTCTGTGCGCAGGCGCCGCATTTTCTCCGAGATTACCCGAGTCCATATTGGGTATTTTCGGAAGATGTGACGCGCTGTACTGGCGCCGTCCACCGCGGGGGGAAAAAATGAAATTACTGGATAATACAGTAAGTGTGGGATAAAAAAAAAAAAAAACCCAGCATACTGGCGCTGACGCCAGTATGCTGAATCACATGGGAGATCTTATATTTAGGGTGAAATTCCGCTTTAATAATTTGTTGTTGCAGGAAACATGATTTTAAGACAAGCCAATGTCAATCAGTGTGCACATTCAGTTGCAGACTTTTACAAAGCTGAAGCAATGTGTTCAGGTGAAGCCATTGTTTCAGCTTGATGTTTTATTGGGTTACATGTGTGCCTGAAAACAGCTTTTGCTGCAGAAAGTAGTACTAATAAATTATTGTGTTTTATGCTAAAATATGTATGAATATCACAAAGTCAAATGTGTAACCCACATTCTGTAAACTTTAAAGAGTAAGTGAAGTCTCAGCTTGGTATAAATATTTATCAAAAGCTTTGTAGTGGAAGAATGCACATGAAATAACTCCAGGGTTATGTAGGCTTGCATATTATGAGCTTAGTAAGCCACTGTCTAACATAGCAGACAGTGACTGATGTTCAGCAGTCTTGTCTTGTGTACATTGGTGGATTCCAATGCAAAGGAGGAGCACAGCGACATGAGGCTATCGCAGCATCTCATGATATCAATTTTAATACAGAGGCAATTATGAGTTATAATAATACAATATATATTAATAGCAGTGCTGTGTAAATAGGTTATTTTTTTTAAATGGAAATCTATCACATGCAAGGTAACATTATTAAGGAATGTTAGGTCAAATGTAAAGCCCCGTACACACAGGCCAAATGTCAGGAGACATTCGGCCTGTGTATAAATCAGTCAATCCGACAGAAGTCGCCTATTTGGCCGGCTTCTGTCAGACGAGCATGCTGGAAAACCAACAGCTGACCTGCTGCCGATCAGCAGTCTCAGCCAATGGTACACATTGGCTGTTCTCCTGACGGGGTGCACAGGGTACAATCCCTGCTAGGAGAACACAGTGATTATTGCTAGTGGCTATAGCTGCTGGCAATAATCTTATGTAAAACTCCAGCATGCTTGTTGTCTCCAAGTCAATCTATGGATCAACTTGGGTACAATCAGCCTGCCTATAGATGGTCGAATCTTGGCTGGTCCCTGCTGAACTGTCCGAGATTCTAACCAAATCTGTTCATAATTATTGTACTTCTGCATGTCCAAACTCTCTTTTTGGTCTCAGGTTGCGTTTAAATGTTAGCTTAGATCGGCGATTCTCGAACAGGGGTTCCTTGAGCAATGAAGAGTTTCTAACTCCCACTAGCCATTGATATTAATTATCTTTTTAGCTGTGTGTGAGAGAAGTAGTTTTCCCACTGGTTAACAATGTCGGGGTGTTCTTCTCCCACTTACCACCAATAAATGGGACCACTACACTGACTGCCAATATAAGAAGGCAATTTTTAACTGACTACCAATGTGAAAGGGCGCAAAGGCATTAGTGTTTCTTTCTTGCCATTATTATTATTTGTTCCATTTCATGATTGTTACTGAATTTTTTTTTCCGTATAGAGCAAAGGAGTGTTGAATAAGACTAGGTGTGCTGGGTATCAAATATACATATCATATGCATATATTTGTTGTGGGATACACTACTGTATATGTATTATTATATTTAAAAAGAAAAAACAGACCATCATTCTTTTGATAATCTTCATTGTGTGTACCAGGCATTAGGCCGCGTACACACGATCAAATCTATCTGCTGGAAACGGTCGGCCCGACCGTCCCAGCAGACAGATTTAATCGTGTGTACGGGCGAGCCTACGGATTTGGCCAGCCGCCAGATTTTGAAAGCATGCTTTCAAATCTGTCGGCAGGGAACCCGTCCGCCCGACATGTCTGCTGGTTAATACGCTAACCAGCAGACATATCTGCTGGCACATGCGTCGAATGGTTTCGACGCATGAGCGGAAGTGTTTTACTTCCTGGTGCGGTGACGTGGCGGCATCAACGTCACCGCCACGTCAGCGCGCCGTCTGCCGGCTGGGATTTTGGTTTGATCGTGTGTACACGATCAAACCAATATGTCCCCAGCAGACAGATTTGTTCAAATCGGTCTGTCCGACCGATTTGAACAAATCTGTCTGCTCGTGTGTATGGGGCCTTAGTCTTCTTTTAGTCTGACTATGCCCAATATTGATCTTGTAGACAACACTGAATGCAGAGATGTCGTTTTCTAGGAGCTAAGTTGCACAGATTGGCAGGAGGCTGAAAAGTGACCCAAAGGCAACATGAAAGCCCTCTTCAATCTGATTGCAAGTTATCATGGGAAATGTATGTAAAACTCAGATAAGGGTAAACTAAGTGAAATTTCTTGCTTTAACAGAATTGCAGTGCTTCTAGTATTCCATTACAAGGCTCACTGATTTTTTTGGCCTGGAGCTCTAAAAATATATATGCCTAAAAATAATAGCAAAAATGCCTTTTTTATACACTCAAAAAGGCTTGGTAAAAATTATGCAAATTGTGACATTTCTTGCTTTTAAGCTTCTTGTTGTCAAACCTGCAGCCATCTTAAAATCCATGTTACATGTATAAGCTTAAAAAGTCCAAAAACATAAACACGTATATGTCTTAAGCATTGTCTTC
This sequence comes from Rana kukunoris, assembly GCA_029574335.1. Taxonomy (NCBI): domain Eukaryota; kingdom Metazoa; phylum Chordata; class Amphibia; order Anura; family Ranidae; genus Rana; species Rana kukunoris. Next base: position 480,951,155 of record CM056052.1, read on the forward strand.
GCATCATTTCATTTGTCAGCTAATTGATCATCTTTACCCTGGGTGTTTTATCATACTCTTACAGTGGAAAAGCTTTGACATAGTGCTCTGTTTTTTCTGCATGGTACAAATTTTTCATTACTGCCTGAGGAGGAGAGCTGGGCTTGAAGGAAAATCTACTGATTCGTATGATTGATGGTCTTGCTGTGATTTGAGTAAATTCCAATATTATGATTCTGAAGTAGGTGGTTAGTGAAGCATGCATACAGTCCATGCTTTTTTTACATTGTGAATAATGTTATGCAGTTTGAGGTTCCAAATTCAGCAGTACAAGGGATAGACAAAGGCTAATTCAGACAGTCAAAGTGTGACTTTGTGTGTTAAGTTGTTGCTTGTTTGTTTGGTTTTCATGGCAGGCTGCAAATTTAATAAGTATTAGAAGTTGGGAAATGGAGATTGTTAATTATGGTGATCTAATATCAATAAACCACTTCTTTGTCACAGTGATTTCACTTTAAAGAGCGGAAGGGCTCTATAAAGAGAGTTTTTTTTACCATGACAGGAAAATATTGCAAGCTTATTAAGACATTAATCCTTTGTCTTTATTATGTATTAACACTGAAACATCCCTCATGCAGGCAAAACTAAAAGTGGGCCCTTCCTTCAGTTGACAGGGCTATGTTCCAACCTTAATGATATTTAAAAAATTAGCTTATAAGATGTAAATTTAAATCTGCAGTTGGGTTACCAGTTTTCATTTGCAGATGGAGATAAAAGCAAAATCTAAAACAGCAGATCCATATGTGATTATCATATAAAGGGGAAATAAGCTAAAGCTAGGTATCCTGCATGCTGTAGGCAATGCTTTTCCAAAATAGGGTGTTAGATGTGTATATAATATATTATATGGCTGAGCTTGAGGTGTTAGGCCTCTTTCACACACAAAGCCTGCACGGATTCACCTGTCTGTTTTTCAGGTGGATCAGAGGGGCCACCTATTGACTCCTGGTGTCAGCGGAGATGTGTCCGCTGACACCCATCTGCCATCTGATCCACTCAAGGCAGACATATGGTGATACGTTCACCATCCATCTTAGCGGATCGGATGAGCAGATCTGCCTCATGTGGAAGGGGCCTTACTCCTTAGTGCCACCACTTAAGGCATCTGGGCACCATCAGACCTGTACTGTCATCTACTTACAGGAGTGAGAAATTCTCCATGCAAAGGTCACAGCTGCATTTACCAAGACTTCCTAGTGAGAGATTGTATGATCGTGGACAATGACTAAAGTCAGGGTCGATTATATACTTCCTGTTCCCCTAGACCAGTGATGGTGAACCTTGGCACCCCAGATGTTTTGGAACTACATTTCCAATGATGCTCAACTACACTGCAGAGTGCATGAACATCATAATAAATGTAGTTCCAAAACATCTGGGGTGCCAAGGTTCTCCATCACTGCCCTAGACCAATTATTTAGCTCCACTCCTCACTTCCCTTCTTTTAATCTAATATTTTAGTCAACTGTCACTCTATTCTGCTAGCAATTTAGTTCTAGGTGTGCAAACACAGTACACTACCCCAGGAACAAAATAGTACAGGATAACCCAGCCCACAACCACCATGCCTCTATTACTGGTGTCCTCAGGAGGGTGGACTTATTTTTTTCAGCTCTACTGTTCTCTTTTCATTTGGAAGATTATTTTTACTACTCTACAGCTTCTGTTAGATTCATGCCAAATAGGTTAAATCCTAAAAGTGTCTCTATTCACGTAACAAGTGCTGGGAAATTCATGCCGGATAAGTCTCAACACAACAGATTTTCTGTCTGCAACAGCCATGACTTCTGAACGTTCCTCCAGTCATCTTCACCTTCTGGTAGATTCATGCAGGATATTGAAATCCTGAACAGTTCTCAAGTTAGCTTATCAACTCAGGTTCCCAATTCACAACTTAAAATTGTGTTCTCTCTCCAGTTGGCAGTATTATCTCTGCTGCAAGGTCATGGCATCTCCATTATGGACATCTAGCTAACTTTCTGTTGAGGGAACAGTCAGTGCAGGCTCTAGATAATTGTGGCTTTAACTGTCCAGAAGTGAATTGAGTGGATCGTTAGCCTTCAGAATGTATAATTTGAACAAACTTCTTTGGAATAGTCCTAGGCACACTGTCAGTAGGATGGATTGGTTGTTAGAGTCTCATTTCCTTGTTTTGTAGCCTGGAGTTTTGGGGTATTTAGCTGTATCAACAGCACTGGACCATCATACTGGAAGGTAATATTATCTGGATTCAGTGTCCATCAACTGACAGGGAGGGAGCATTAGTGTCACCATGGTGGGCCCCCTGATTTGGATATATTACAGCAAGGTGGTATTCCTTGGTATTTATTTTATTTATTTATTTTATTTTATTTTTTACCAGCACCCATTTCTCCTGTAGAAAACAGTATAACCCAACAGTCTAATATCTTGTGTGTTCCTAAAAGGATTCCATTTGTAAATATGTTATTGTGTTTTCATGTGACAACAATGAAGAAATTACACTTTGCTACAATGTAAAGTAGTGAAAGTACAACTTTTATACCAGTGTAAATTTGCTGTCCCCTTAAAATAACACAACATACAGCCATTAATCTCTAAACTGCTGGCAACAAAAGTGAGTAAACCCCTAAGTGAAAATGTCCAAATTGGGGCAATTTAGCCATTTTCTCTACGTGGTGTCATGTGACTCTTTAGTGTTACAAGGTCTCAGGTGTGAATGTGGAGCAGGTGTGTTAAATTTGGTGTTATCGCTCTCACTCTCTCATACTGGTCACTGGAAATTCAACTTGACACCTCATGGTAAAGAACTCTGAGGATCTGAAAAAATAAATTGTTAATCTATATAAAGATGGCCTAGGCTATAAGAAGATTGCCAAGACTCTGAAACTGTAGTGTGGTTCACTTAGGAGTGTACTCACTTTTTTTGCCAGCGGTTTAGACATTAATAGTGTTGAGTTATTTTGAGGGGACAGCTAATTTTCAATGTTATACAAGCTGTACATTTACTACTTTACATTGTAGCAAAGTGTAATTTCTTCAGCGTTGTCACATGAAAAGATATAAAATATTTACAAAAATGTGAGGGGTGCACTCACTTTTGTGAGATACTGTACTTACACATAGCAATTTGTTAATGACAGTCACTAGTTTGATTTGTAGATGGCTGTGTGCAGCTATTGAAAGTCCTGCCATCCTAGGCCATGGCTATTAAGCACTATGTCAATCTGAGTAAAGTGTGATTTACACACTATACTTACATTCTAAGGGCTAGAATGGTGCCTTTCCTTGCAGATACAAGTGGAATCAAGTTTAAATGCACTATATAGTATAATTTTATTTCAGAAATTTGCAAAATATGTGCAATTTGCTTCCAACATAGTATCTAACAGCTTAAAAAACACCATGAAATTATTGTTCCTTTACATACAGTAAATGTTCCCAACTGTATTTATGATTTCAATCTAATACATGGTGTGCTGTAAATATGTAATGTTTTCAAAGGCTGTATTAATATGGCAAATTCACCATTGCATATAATTGAGGCACTGTAAGAGAATAAAGTATGATGATCATAAAGATAATTAGTTGTTTCAATGCAATAAAAGCTAAAACATTTTTATGTTATGACATTTAATTAAGGGAAAGCTGTGGTAGCAGTTTTAAAGAAATTTTAAGGCAAATGACACTTGTTTGAAAGTGCTCTGCACATTAACTAATTAACATTAGAGCGTAATTTCCACAGTGTTACTGTACTGGAAAAGTTCTTGAACAGATAGAATGTTAGAAATACTCAAAGTCTTAGGTAAAAATGCAGCACTGTGTTTTGAAACACTTATAATTACCTTTATAAACATTGGCTATTAACAGACACCTTAATCACTATATTTTCATGTTTTAGCTACCTTTATAAAGTTAATGTATGGAAAATATATGGTGTGGAAAGCACATTAATTCTAAATTGTTCGGCATATTTAAAAAATTAGAACTTTAACCACTAAAGCCCCGGACTATTTTGTTGTCAAATGACCGGGCTGACAGTTGCGCCGTCGTGCTATAAAAAAATAAAGCGCTAATTTTGAAAAAATTCAATATTTTTTACTTTTTGCGATAATAAATATCCCCCAAAAAGATATTAAAAAACATTCTCTACAAAATAGGGTATAGTTTTATGGCATTTTTATTTATAATCCTTTTTTTACTAGTAATAGCGGCGATCTGTGATTTTTATCTGCAACATTATTGCGGACACGTGGAACACTTTTGACACATTTTTAGGACCCTTTACCGTTTTTCTCACCCGGCGATTCCCTATCAGGTAAAAGTGATTCAAACAGCTATACAGCTGCTGAGTCACTTTTACAGGCAGCAGAATGTGGTCCCCTTTACCTACTGCCACTGTCTGTTTTATGCTGTCCTATCCCATCAGGAAGCCAGAGATGGATCTTTGAGTGGCATCTGGTGGGCTGAGAAGAAGGAATGGAAGTTCCTTTCCCCCTCATGTTACAACAGAAACCGAAAGTGACTAGGATTTTGTCACTTCCGATTTTGGTTTGTTTATTTACAATCCGTTACCCACTTATACATTATCTGATCAAACTGATCTTGATTTGATCAGATGCATTGGAGGCCAGAGGAAAGAACTGGGGTCTACAATTTCCCAGATTTCTTCATAAAGAGGACTTGTCACGGCCCATGCTTTCACAAGGTATGTTGTTCATCCCTTGTGATAGCAATAAAGTTGATTCAAAAAAATAATGTACAGTGCAGAAAAAAAAGTGGTTAAAATAATTCCTGCCCTCCAGAGAGAGTTAAAGCCTTCCAAACCGTATTTATGTAATGATGTGGTAGAAATTAAAGCGTTTGTTAACCCAAAAAAACAAACAAAAAAATTGATCCTGTTCCCTTAACCTCCCTGGTGGTATTATTATGTCAGATTTTTTATGCTGAAAGCAGTACAATTATTTTACATGGAAATTTGGCTTTTTATATTGTAGGCCTGTAATTCTCAGAAATAACTCACTTAAATCTGTCCAAACAAGAGTCTAGTAGCCATCCCGGGTATTATAAAGTTTGAAACACAAAATCATAAATGATAATATAATAAATAACTATAAATAATTATAACAAATATTAATATAATAATAATAATAACAATTATTCAATAATGTAATCAAATCAAAAACACTGAAATTTGCTCAGTTGCAGAATTGTCACTGTCATTACTTTCAGTGTTTGATGAGGAATTTCCCCACAAATTGCTATCGCTCAATTCTACAAGTGATTGTAATTTATTATCGCTGTTTTCTAGCTGGTCTAAAATCATTTTTGATGTAAAGGGACACTTTTTGGTATGGACAATCTCCAGTTTTCTGGCAGAAAGAACCGTGTTTATAATATAAAACTGCATGTAGGACACTGGACAAACCACTAGTAACAAAGGGGCTGTGTAATTAGTTGATACAATACTGTAATCTGCAAGATTACAGTATACTGTATCTATACTGTGTTTTTGACTTTTTGAATTTGGCGCTGTACTCCGTCCCCATGCATCTTAATGCTCACATGCAATGGAGCTTGGCATTCGGGCACTGTGTGAATTGAGCCTTGTAAAGTGCATCAATCCTTGCAAAGTGTACAGTCTATTTTTTCCTAGAGTAATTTAACACCATAATATTTATCCAGAGAATTTAAACATTTAGCAAGGTTTTCCTTTAGCAGTGTATTCACTAGATGACTTTTATTAGATGGACTTCTTGCAATAACTCATTAGCAATAAGAACAGCACCACATTTGTAGATTTTTCAAACTATTTATTGTTATAAACCACAACTGGTGTGCACGGCAAAAGCTTTCTGAAGGGATGAGAGAAAAGGTCAAAGGCCGTCTTGGAAACAAACAGCTTGACCAGTTTATTTAAACAGATATGAGGATAGGATGCTGACCTCAATTTGACTTCTTTTTGGGAGGAGCAAGAATGCCATTTTATTACTACCCAGAAGGAAAAGTCTCTTGCATGTGAATGCACACTTAAGGCACACAAAGAAATTACTGTTTTGAAGAAAGAAAAAAAAAATGTGTTCACAAGACTAGCAGGCAGAAGGGGGATCCTTAAAACTTTGAATAGCTGCCAAAATTCTTTAAAATATTATAACATTTATAATATTTCTGTATTTTTTTGCTATTTATTTTTATACAAATTGAAATATGCCCACTTTTGCATACACATTCAGTGAAACATAGAGTTTTTCCACACCCTTGGAACCTACAGCCTATCTTTAATTTGCCATTTCTAATGAATGAGAGTTAAACAGGCAGACAGTTGCACCACATACCGATCCCTGTGGAACTGCGGCTAAGAAACAATGGCAAGTGGACCTTAGTCTGAGGAGGCCACGGGAAAGTGTTTATGCAGAGACCTCCTGCCAGGGCAAGCATTCAGAAATTTGTGTGTGTCACAAAGGGTGGGATACATGCACTCTAAACTGAAGGTCAAGGAGGCTGTTCATGACAATAGGTTTGTTTATTTCTTTTTTTGTAATAACTTTTATAGCATTTTATATATTTTTTAAATATTTTTGATTGTGTAGTCTTCCTTGATTACCCAATTAAATGTATTTTAATGATTTTTGGTAGACAGTTGACGATGGGGAGGGGGGATTTTATTCCCCATGTTCTCTTGGCATCCTTGCCTTGTGAAGATTGTTAAAATGTAGCAATGAGGTACTCTATATCTGCATACTCTTTGTGTACTTACATTTTCATGTATACACTCACTTTTACTATTTGTATTTTATAAATGTGATTATCCAACTTTAAAAATCAGTATATATCACCAATAATATTACATCATTTGTTGCTGCCATAAATAAGTGCAAAGAGATTCACCATGCACTTGAAAACTTTATTTTCCCGAGTATATAACCATAATGATGTTAAAATTGCCAATCCTACTGGAAAGGAAAAAATATATATATATATTTTTTTGCACAGTAAATACAATTGCAACATTTATAATTTGATATATTGCTGTAATTTTAGCTGGTCAGCGAGTTATTCATTTATTTTTTGACCTTTCATTATTTCTATAGAAAATAGGATTATATGAGCAAATGCTCTGTGGCTTTGACCTTGTCTTGACCCCACTCTTTGAATAAGCCAAAAAGAAAAAAACCCTATAAGTGTAATGCCTTGTTCTGAACTCCCCAGCAGTGTGAGCAAGTGGTGATAAAAATCCAGACGTTCCCTCATTTGACGGTATACTGCCATCACAGTTCATTATCTTAATAGTGGGCATTAAAATAGAATTAAACTCCAAAGGAAAAGGGAGGATTTTATTAAAAGTTGTGAAGAAACCACAAAACAAAAGCTAGCCATGCTAGACTTATTGTATTAGACTTCACCCTTCAAGGCGTTTTGCGATTACTTTCCCCCATAGAATTGGAAGTAGAGTGGCACACATATTGTTTTTCAGCAAACTTGACTAATTCCCTCATGTAGAGGAAAGTCCAACTGTGGTAAAAGCAGGCAAACATAAATCAGTTCAGGATGCACTTGTGCAAGGTCATCAGGGGTTAGGTGGGTTTCGAAGAAAATGTATCTCCATGTAGAACATTTGACTAAACTACAGTAGTCCTGTTTTCTGCTGAAACCTCAGTTCTATTATCTTTATTTAGATTTACAACACCGTAGTAAGAAAAACGTAGTGGAGCAACCCAGAGTAACTGACCAGTTTTACGTTTCCAGCAGTTTAACGTTCAGTAATCCGACTAATAAAAACGTTTTGTAATTGGTTGCAATGTGTTGTTCTCAGTACTTTGTATAAAATGTACCCAGAAATTTGCCATTGATCCAATTTATTTTGTGTGTGTTTTCCAGGTTTATAAATGCTAGAAGAAGAATAGTCCAGCCTATGATAGACCAGTCCAATCGAGCAGGCAAGTCCCCCATAGTAACTGTATTCAAGTCACGCAGGCGAAAACCATCATCAAGCCATTCACCGGGATGTCCAATACCTGGTAAATAAAAGCAATACCGGGAGTAAAACAAAGCAAGGCATCAGTCCTCTACTTTTTTTGTAGTGGTGCAACAATTGGTTTAAGTCACATTTTTTTCTACACATTTTAACTTTTGGAATGAGTTTTTCTTCTCAGCTATACTTTCTGCTACTTTGACCACTCCCTGGTGCATGGCTTGGTGTTGAAATGCTGTAAACTTTATTACCTGTCAAAAGGGTAAAAGGGTTAGTATCACTTATTGGACTCAACAAAGTTCAACGACTCTCACAGAGGTAGATCTTTTTTTATCTTTACCTTAAGGCATTTTACTTGAAATCCTGCTTGCTATGTGTTCAACTAAAAGCTACAATATAATGCAGGAGTCGTATTTTAAATGTCTTTGGGAACTCTGAATCTATACTCCTTGTTTTAACAAACTTGTGTTGTATACTCTTGATACGCTGCAAGATATATCAATCTATTTTACAACAATGGCATGCCAGTCTGAAAAAATGGTGTTGGGCTTCTTTTAGTTACTAATTTGTCTAAGTTCTATCAGTTATGGCTTTTCAACATACAAACATTCTCGTTGTATGTGAACTGCAAAAGTGGGAGTTTTATTAGAACATTTCATTAGTTAAATGTGGGGGAAAGAAAAAAATTGAAGATGGGGCCCAAAGCAGCTGAACACAACTGCTGTAAACACAAAACATCTAATCGGTTGTCATAGTCAACTAGTCTCATTTATTCTAGTATTTTTATCGCATCTCTGTCTACATTATTGTGTCCTTTGGAGATGAGACTATAACAGTGTTTTTATGCTTTTAGTAAGTCAAGGAACACCATACAATTCTGAAGGACAACCAATGGGAGGTTTTGTAATGGACGGCCAGCAACACATGGGAATTAGAGCACCAGGTAAGAGTGGATGTTTATCTTCATTTCATTTAAATAGTATTGCTTATTTGTGCACGTGTTAACCAGAGAGTTAAATGTTTATTTGAGCCTTGATATCTTGCGCTATATCTTGATCTGTCTGCTAATCATTATATGGCTGTGTCAATCTGGGTGCTTTATCTTTGTCTTGATTTCCTTGCAAATGGTGTGGGACTGTGGGGTCTTTTGGTGCTTTCTGTTCACTTCTCTGATCTGCTGGCCTCTTCTTGGATTTTTATCTCCCTTATAGGACCTATGAGTGGAATGGGCATGAATATGGGCATGGAGGGGCAATGGCACTACATGTAACCATCATCTAGTTAACCAATGGCAAAGCAAGGGGGAAGTAAGTACAACGGGGGATGCTGTTTCTATTTTGTCTAGGATTTTATTTCATTTTTATGTGTTTTCTTTCTCAATGTGTATTCTCCCTGCCCATAGCTCCATGCTTGTTCATTCCTTTTCCATAAAAATACAGATATCCTTTATTTTCCTACTGATTTTTTTTAATGTTTATGTGTTACATAGAGCACTTTGCACATTGTACATTTACTGTTGTGTTGATATTATACAATACTGACCACATGACAAAACAAGAAACAGGCAGGGGGTGAGGGGGAGCAGGTTGCCATGGCAACAGACTGATTTGCAAAATGTAAGCAGTCTGCAGCAGTGCAAGGAGAGGAAAGAGCATGTCCCTGTAGTGTCATAAATCTGCCTAACCACAGTTGATGCATGAGTTAAACTTCTTCACTAACCTGAAAGACACCAGATTGCAAACAGGGACTTTTATAAGCAAAGTAAGTGCAGACTTAGGCAAAAAAAAGATACACAGCTTCATACAAAATTCTATCCGAGAAAAACTTTGAAATTCCACTTTGCTTCTCTTTGTCTGTCCTTTATAATAGGATTATGTGTGGCAAAAGGAAAGTAAAAGAATACAAAATAGAGGTGTGCACAGCAGGTTGTGCAGCTTTGCCTGGGCTAATTGACTATATCCAAATTAAGTATGCCATCACTTGCAGTGTGACAAATGGATTTGACTCATTCAGTATACAAAAATAGAGATCATTAATGCAATCTTCAGAGGCAGCCCCAGTGAAGTCTAGAGAGAGAGATTGAAAATAGTGGGCCACAATCTTGCTTTGTATTATTTAGCAACGAAAATATTATTCTTCCCTAAAGGAATGCAGAACTGTGCAGGCGCAATCTGATTTTCTGTTATTGTTCTGCCATCAAAAAAAAAGGCTGCTGCGGTTTGTTGTTTTTCTCCCTCTTGCTCTTAATCTATTCCTAATTGCAAGGCCAACGTTGTGTGTACCCTGAATTTGAATCAAACATCAAGCTCTGGGAAGCCATCAGCCTCTGTCTCACACATCATGAACATTCCCAGCTTAGTTAATCTAAATATTGTTTCTTAATTTGTGGGTCAATTAAATTTAAATGATGTATGCTATGCTTCATAACCAATTAGATTAATAAGATATTATGAAAAATATCATTACTTTTGATTAAAGATTAGTGGATATGGTATATTTTATAAGTAATTTTTGTTAGTAAGTGAAAAAAAAAAGAAAAGAAAAAGAAAAACGTTCCTTTAGGCTAGATTAAGCAGCCTTTCATTGCTGGAGCCCTGAGACCTGAATCCAAGGTGTTCATGCTGCAACATTACTTAGAACTAAAGCCAATTGAACCTACTTAGGAATAGCGTTATGCCGTTCACCCTTGATGATTATGGAGCTTATAGCTCTCTGAGACAATACACCTGTCAGTTTTCATCAACTAGAGCAAACCATGCAGAAGACAGAGGCCCACAGAAAGCAGGGGGGCTATTGTTTTACGTTCCGTTTCCCCATTGTTCTCAAATTTAGTGAAAGCTTGACTGAGTTTGTAGTCTGATTTATTTTAAACGTTCATGATCACAAGGAAGGAATTAATTGCTAACAGTTATTGATTTCTTGCATGTATAAAGAGAACAGAAATGCTTCCATTTGTCAGCTCTACATAATGCATTTTATTTTACGATAGTATTTTCGTAAACTATTTTTATTCAATAGTTTTAAAGAGTGTAATGAGAGCTCCGAAGTAGTGTGATTTGTGTTATAATACTGGGCGTAGGTTTTAAATAGAGAACAGTATGAATATAGACAATTAAGAACTGTCCCACTCACCTCAAACTGACCAGCCTGAATCTAAGGCAGGTCACAGAAAAAACAGCAAGCAACACAACAGATTTGAGCGTTACTTAAAACAATCAAACTGTGGTTGTATAATTACCAAATCAATCATTATTTTTATTAAAAAAGTACATCTTTCTTGAACATAAAACACGCTCAGGTGACCTAAAACCCCGACAACCTAGATCACATAGACTTTGATTTCTTATAGAAATTTGGATGATGTATTTCTTAAGAGACTATAAAGAGTCTATACTTTTTTTTATCAAAGCTTGTCTGGTAGACTTGCAGTGAGATAAAAGCATTGCACAATAAGGAAACAGTTAAGTGAACAGTGACAATTCTGTAAACATATTTAATCAAAAACTATACAAATAAACTATATTTATTATAAAGTGTTATTAAACCCGTCTGTATATGCAGTAAGCATGCTTGCTATACTCACTGTGGAACCTAAGGGTTTAATCCTCTGCATTGTGCAATAATGCTGTTTGATTCTGTCTTCTCTGCTCCTCCCCTTCTTCCACTGTCTCCAAACCATCTCCTGATAGAACATAGCCTTGGAGATAAGCTGAACATGCTAATTTTGGTGTGTGTTGCTAGAGAGATTTTGCTTCTTGGGAGAGTGCATGTAATCAACGAAGGGCCAATCAGCACTGTCCAGACAGAGGGTTGGGGGTCATGCAACCCTATAGGACTGTCAGAATAAAATGAAAACTCCTCCTACAAACTTTAACTAGACACTGATAGAAGTCACAAGACTGCTTTAACTGCTGATGAAAAAGGGACTTAGCAGTATATATGTACTAAAATCATTGCATTTCCTTGTTCTGTGTACTATGGGAGACCAGATATAGTGAATGCAGGGTCCTGGGTTTAGTAACACTTTCAGTTTAAAAGCGAGTACTCACACTACATAAATGATAGTTACCGCTAGAGCACATAAAAAATTATTGTCCGGTATGTTCCTACTGCAATGCAGCCCAGAGGTGCAGAGCAGTGATCTGAGATAAAAAGAAGACAAGCTGAATTGTATTGCAGTGCACAGGAAGGTACCACATGTCACTACATAGTAGCACAACGCACCATGCTGCTGTGTGGCAACATGAAAGAAATTACACTTTATGAGCTTCAAATAAAGTTGACAAAAAAAGAGCAAACTGTATGTTGCACCCGCCCCTCACTGTGGCTCATTGCAGCCAAAACTGACACCTGCCCACACACTAAACCACTCCGGGCAGAGTGAATGGGCCCTAAACCTAACTTCTGTCACATTTTAATATATCCCTTTAGATTGTAAGCTCCATGAGCAGCGTCCTCCTATTCCTTATGTATTGAACAGTATTGTAAATATACTGTCCCCTCTCTACATGTTAAATCGATGTAAACTGTTGGCTCAATATACATCCTGCCTGTATAATAATAGTAATAATTGGCTTGGGGGTGGGGTTTAAAACTTCTGTCAGGTTCTTATTTCTGTCTGTGGCCCCATTGAGAAGATTTTCCATAACTGCCTCTGCTTGTGGAGATGGGTGGTTGTCACCAGGACAGGAAGGCATATACAGCAATAAAACTTTGTTAGAAGTTCTAACCCTTCCCTTCTAAAATATTTTTGATTTTAGCTAGTGTCCCCAAAAACATAAAAAATACTACACTGATTAGCGTCCGATAAATTGTAGTTAACCAGTTCAAACCCTTACAGCCACATCCTGGTTAATCAACATGGAAACCAAATGAATAGGAGAAATTTAACTCCCATAATATATAAGGACTTTAAAGGATATAAGGTTGTCACTGAGGTAAGCACACATATACATACAGGATCAGATTCAGATACTTTTTCATATCTTTCCGGTGGCGTAGCATATCTCATTTACACTACGCTGCTGTAACTTAGAGCGGCAGGTCCCGTATTCAGAAAGAACCCTAAGTTAGGGCGGCGTAGTGTAAATGGGCCGGCGTAACCGCGCGTAATTCAAAGTAGGCTGGTAGTGGGGGTGTTGTATGTTAATTAATTGTGACCCCACGTAAATGACGTGCCGAACGAAAGGCGCATGCGCTGGCCGTTTCCCAGTGAGCATGCTCCACAATCACGTCACAATAACTTACGCCCAGCCCCATTCCCGACGTCCATACTTAACATGGGTTGCGCCTCATATAGCAGGGGTAACTTTACGCCAGTCGAATGCCTACGTAAACGACATATATCAATAAGCCGGAGCGCACGTACGTTCGTGAATCGGCGTATCTAGCTCATTAGCATATTCAACGCGTAAATCTACGGAAGCGCCACCCAGCGGCCAGCGTAAACATGCAACTAAGATATGACAGCGTAAGAGACTTACGCCGGTCGTATCTTAGCCAAATTTCGGCATTTCTTGCTTTCTGAATACAGAACACAGATACGACGGCGCATCTTAGAACTTACGCGGTGTATCAACAGATACGTCGCGTAAGTTCTCTCTGAATCTGGCCCACAGTGTAAAGTGCCCATTTTTCTATCAATAGATTTTGTGATTTGTTGGTGAATATCTAAGACTGATAGTCAGTTGTTCTATTTTAGCCATAGGCAGAGCTTTTTTTCTCAGAAAATAGGTGCAGGAACTCAACCACGACCCGTTCAGATTTCACAAACAGTAGAAGGGTCTTAAAGGGGCATTAAATACCAGAATTGCATTACATACAGTGTGCAGAGTTCAGGGGGTTACAAAGCAGTCACTTGTAAACACAGAAACCAGACTTCTGTGTTCACAAGTGATTGTGGTGAGCAGGCACCAAAGGGTCTGAGCCAAAGGTGGTGGAACTGAGTTCCCCCAAGTTCCCCTAGAAAAAAAGCCCTGGCCATAGGACTTAAAACAAACTATCATCAGTGCACTGTTGTAGCATTATGTGATGAGCACTGGCCATTCTTGTTAGGTGGTGATTTAGGAAAACATAAGCAGATTTTGAACGACTTTGTACTTAGGGTGAGATGTATCCATGTATGGCCACCCAAACATTAATTATTTGACAGTCACTATTCCAGTGATTGTTTATTTATTACATACAGTTTGGTAAGTGAGTTTGATAGTTACCAGTTTTCCCAGGATAATATTTTGAAGATTTGACTCCTTGTCCTTTGTAGCTGTAAAGCCTCGTACACACAATCGGATTTCCCGATGGGAATTGTGTGATGACAGGCTGTTGGTGGAAAATCCGACCATTTTTACGCTCCATCGGATAATTGTTGACTGTTTTCTTGCACACAAATGTTGAATGGTAGGCTTTACAATTTTCCGTGGACGGCGCACTGTTGTCAGATTTTCCGATCGTGTGTACACAAGTCGGTCGAACAAAGGTCCAAAGTACAAACACGGATTCTCGGAAGCAATGCTCACCAAACACAAGATTAGCAGAAGGTGAACAAAGGATGGCGCTAAAGATCTGAAAAACCACATAGTACGCAACTACGTTTGTGTTTGTTGGCTGACAATTGTGTACCGTTTGTATACAAGACAAGTTTCTGGCCAATGCCCTTCGGTGAAAAGTCCAGCACTATGTCTGCGTAAAATCCGATAGTGTGTACAAGGTTTTAGAATAGACCATACCTGAACATACTTTTTGCACCCATTTTTTTTTTTTTTTTAAATTGTATCTTATTTAACATCAAATTAACGTAAAGCTTGCCAGTAGCACAGACATTGTGAACAATACTAGCTATGCTATTACCTGTGGATTAAATTTTGACCTAGAAATTAATATACTTTGAAGATTTTAAATGTGTAAATCAGTACAGGTGCTAGGAACTTTTTTAAGTCATGATACTGTTCTTCTGGAGTTCATATTAGAACAAGTAAATTACATTTGCCTCAGCTGAAGTTTTTCTCTTAATATTGAAAGTAATTCTTACATATATTATTTTATATGCATGTTTATTCTGTTTGGTTAATTTTGAATACAAATGAACACAATACCAGTCTTGCTATTTTGCTTATTTTTTGCCCTCTCTTTCTTAGGACTGCAAGGTATGCCAGGGAATTACATATCTCCAAGTGGGCCAATGGGCATGAGTATGGGACAGCCAGGTTATCCTCCATCACAGATGCCCTTGCATCACACTCAGCTGCGCCATGGGCCGTCTATGCATACCTACATTCCTGGACACCATCACCACCCAGCGATGATGATGCACGGGGGACCCTCTCACCCTTCAATGCCAATGTCAGCCTCTAGTCCCTCAGTACTTAACACAGGAGACCCCACCATGAGTGGGCATGTCATGGACATACATGCCCAATAATTTAAGGGAATAATGTCTGAAATTCCGAAATGGCAAATTTCATGTGTTGTCTTTCTGCCACAACACCAGAGTTCCAATCCTGGCATTACATAGGAACAAGAACATACTTTGTCATAGGGAACGCTGACAAAAAAAGCAGATACTGAAAATCAACTTTTTGGGGACACGATAAATACATATATAAGACATTAAGAGAACAAAGAGTGAAATATTGTAAATGATATTATACTGTTAACCATATTATGTTGTTTCTTATAGATTTTTTTAAAAAAAATGTGAAATTTTTCCACACTATGTGTGTTGTTTCCATAGCTCTTCACTTCCTCCAGAAGCCTCCTTACTTAAAGCCTTACAGTTATCCTGCAGACGACTGAAAGTCCTCATTTGCAGGTCATTTTAGAACATTATGATAAGTATGTCAGGCAGAAGATCTTTTTTTATTTCAATCCAAGGATTTCAGCCATGCGCTCTTTCTCTGCAGCTTTGTCTATTTTTTTCCTTTCTTTCTTTCTTTCTCTGTCTCCGTCTTTCTCTCTAGCCTGGGGCTTGAATTTGCATGTCTAATTCATTTACTCACCATATTTGAATTGGCCTGAACAGATGTAAATCGGGAAGGATGGGAAAAACTGCAGTCATCAACAATGATTAATCAGCTGTTGCAGGCCAGGCAGTGTCTTAAGGAGGCTGGTAGGAGGAGGCATGGAAACCAAAAGGCAATGTGTTTGGAGCATAATTGTCACAATGGAGCATCAGTGTCCCCATTCAGCGACAACCAATCTGTGCATCACTTCCTGTTTTCATGCAGCTCAAAAAAAAGGAAAGCAAGAACTGTAGAAGATTTATTTTTTAAACATTGACTTTATTTCTCAGCAAGGCATCAGTCGTGCATACATTTTTTTTCCATAGTCCCATCATGGAACATTTATGTAAACATTGTAAATAAATTTTGTGCAAAAAGGACTGGAAAAAGATAACTGTATTGTTGCAATTTTTTGTATAAATAGAAGTTTGGTATGAATCGGCATGCATACAAATTGATTTACAAAGTGGGATAAGCTAATTATACTTTCTTTTTTTGTTGTGCTAAAGCAAATGCTTGTTAGTAAAGTAACTCATTTTTTTTATAAAGGAACAAAAAGCAAAAAAAAAAAAAAGTCCTAGTTAATAAACATTGCACATCAACAATGACAAATCTGGCTCAAACACATCAGTTAATGGCATGTCACAATTTAGTAGCTCTACATTCAGATGGAGTGAAGCTCATTATTGGTCAGGGAAGCTTTTTTTTTCAACGTGATTGGTTACTTTAAAGTAAACATAGCTTTTCTGGTCTGTCATACCTTTAGAAAATAACAATTTTATGGGTTTATTCAAAAGACATTACAAAGAGTAAAGTGTCATAACTCATAACAACCAATCTGAAAAGAATAGTACAATAAGATGCATACTGATTGGTTGCAATGGGTAAATTGCTCCTTGCAATGTATAATTGAATATAACCACATGTGTAGTAAGTAAACCTAATAAAAAGCAATTATATGTTGTTGAGAAAGTGATTTACTAAATGGTATAATTTATTCTAGCTCCTCAAATCTGTGTTTGTTTCAGCAATCAGGACACCAGGGTTCTGTTTAAGTAATCTGTTTTTTCCACATTATTATTTAATTTTTTTACACCCAACATGCAAATATTTTATATACAATATATAATTACATACAAGCAAATGTCAGACTGTGAACCTGGCCTCTCTCTTGGTTCATAACTGATAATCAAATCAATATGTCCTACCTGTCTGAATTTTTTTTTATTTTTGTTTACCGTGAGGCCATCTGTTGTAATGTTTTGCAGCTCATACCCATTGGATTTCTGTTTAAAAACACCAAAATTAATTCCAGTGAAAGATAGTCTTTATCTATGTATGGGTACTTTTGTACACTTAGCAAACCATTCCCTTAATGAAGTAAAAAGACAAGCCCAAAAACTAGAGAGGCAATTAATAAATGTAATGTCCAAAAAAATAATAAAATGTGATTTATTATAAGTTAGTCAGTAAAGTTAATATTTGCAATGTCTAGTAAACCCTCATTGTTTTTAAAAACAAAGGGCCAGATTCAGAGAGCCATTACGCCTGTCTAACTGGTGTTAGACTGGAGTAATTTCAAATTACGCGCGTTTTCTAGCTAGTCGAAAACCTCAAACCATGAATAGACGGCTGCGGGCCTCAATTCGACTGGATTACGTGTTTGTACACCTTCGGATCTACGCTGCAATAAAATTGCGGCCACTGGGTGGACTTCAAGTCTTTTCCGTGTCGGGGTATGCAAATGAGCTTTTGCCGGCGATCCCCGAAATTACGATCTTCAATCGCAATCTCTTACGGCACCTTTAGTCATCTTTTTTTTGCGTAACACTATACCAGCTTTTTGCTGCTCTAATATTAGACAACCCATGTTAAGTATGGCCGTCGTTCCCGCGTCGAATTTCTACGTTTTCCGACGTCTTTTATTATTTTTTACGTAAGTCGTCCGGGAATAGGAATGTTCGTAAACGCCGCTACTCAAACAACGAATGACGTAACGACGTGATTTCGCGCAATGCACGGCGGGAAATTTCTGAACGGAGCATGCGCAGTTTGATCGCGCTTAATTTAAATGCTTCACGCCCCCTAATCGCGTATTTCGATTACGCGGCGAGAAATAGACTACGCCGCCGTAGCGTACGGGCAAAAATCTACCAGGATTCGGTGTAGAGCCTGGTAAAATACGGCAGCCTAGAGTTTTTCGATTACGCAGCGCAATATTAAGTGTATGTGAATCTACCCCAAAGTAATTTGAGTCGCCAGCTATATGACTTTTAGACTCATACAATATTGCCGATTTTATTGTTTTAAAGTTTTGAAATAAGGTTAAACCTTTTATAAAAGGAATTTTTGAATTACAGTATGAAATATCTGGAATGTATATTTCAGATTTTTTTCTTAAACAGGAAAAATTGGTTGTGAAATAAATAACAAAGATCTTGTCAAATTGGAGTTTACAATATGCATGAATATACATTTCCATGCTAAAAATAGAAGCAAGGGGCAGATACAAAATGATTAACAAGTTGATTACACCGATTATTTAATTCTGTTCAACTACTGAACTCATTAACATTAAAATCTTACATCAAGAGAATTTAATTTCCTACTAAAAGTAGTTATTGAAAATGTATAATCCAGTGATGTAACTCAGCATTACGAGCCATTATGAATCATAAATCCATTGACATGTGTGAGAAAAATTGGATATTTTTATGTTTAGTAAAGAGTGATGCTGTATGTAAAATGGTAAGTATGCAAAACTGTGCCTGAAATAAAACACAGATATACAATGAGTAACTATGAAAAAATAATTTCTCTGGGGAAAACTGAAAAACAGAAGGTGTTATAATTCAGTTTTGTATTTCAAATCAGCTTTATTGGGGTGTTTATACTCTGAAATAAAGTGTACATTATGAATGTATTAAAATTTCTGTATATACATCATAAATTAATGGGAATATGGAAATAATACATGATTACCGATTGAGGAATGATGGTGCATATATATGAATACAAGGATCATTACTCATCTGTCATTTGAGACTCATTATCTCATCCTCAGGTCCAAAATGTAACAAGAACATTCTGAAGGAGAACCCAAGCTGTCAATCAGTCCCCAATGGCAAACACCCTGACATAATTCACTTTGATCTCAAAGTGGCCATGTGGAAGCTGTTACTAACATCACTTGTTCTGATAAGGTTCTTGCACATCAAGCATTCTCCCTTGACCAACCAACCTCTGCCCTTCTGACATAAGTCACATGGCTTTGGGAACATTTATTGGGCAGGGAAGGAAGGAGCTGTCATTACCAAAGGAGCAGACTAATACAGATAATCAGATCAGCTTAATTTCCTTAAAACACTTCAGAACATCTAAAGTAGGTTTTGTCATTGCTCTTGATTTTGTAAATTTGTGAGCCAGTATAACAATGCAAATCTAAAACTTTGGATATTACAAAATAGAGTACATTTAGGATGCTTCCTAACCTACAGGTGGAATATCTCTGGCCTGGTTGTTGCTTGAATCTTTTGGATTTCACACTCAAAGTAATATAGAAGTTACTTAAAGACAAATACTTTGAATTGTTTTTAATATTGCCATTAGTTAACTGGTTATATTTTTGCCCACTTAATTACCTTGCATATCCTATAGCAACCTGATCATCTACATACAGTATGGCTGTAAAACTCTTTGGAATCAGCGAGGGTTGGTGGTTGTAGGTGCCCATCACCAGTAACCACAATGGAACACAGAAAATGCTAGGAATCTTTAACATTTTGTGGGAACCTGTAGCTACAATTCACAAAGAATCTCATCATTTAAAACTCATTTCACTGATAGCATCAATTATAGTTTACCACAGTCTGTTTTTTGTATCTACATTGTTTTTTTATGTGACACAACCAGCAACTGTATATAGAAAACCAAAATGAACTAAGATGTGCCAAAATAAAACTAGATTTTCATGCTTTTCACTCTTAGCAGCACAGCTGTAAGGTTGTGTGTCCTCCACAGGAGGGATAATGGCCTTGGGGAAGGACTAATGGTAGGGTCCAATAGGTAGCTGAATAGGACTGAAGGGGTCTCTGGAGACAGAATCACAGCCAGGGATGGAGGGAGCCATTAAAAAGAGCAATAACTGTGGCTGGCTGGGTCCCTGAAAGAAAAGTCATTTAATACTGAAGACAGTCTTTCTTTTTTGTCTTCTGGGGCTCTTTTAGAATCTCTTAGCATTCTGAACCATCCTCTTTTTATCTAAAAGGGTTTTTCTCACATTTCTGGGGTTCCCTATAATAGTGGACCTCCATCCTTCCTTTTCTACTACTTAGGAACAGAGTAGCCTTAAAGATGCTCTTCTGTTTTCCAGGATTTTTTTTTTCTTATTGCCTTTTAGGGAATTAAATTCCCTACTAAGTTATGCTGGACAGAATTACTATTTTTTCCTTTTTTGCCCCCATTACGAGATTAAGTTCAGCCATCTTATCTTTTGCAACTCAATACCCCCTCTCTGGGCCTACCCCTATCTTCTTTCATTTTTTAACAGGTAGTTCCTCCATCTACTTTCAGGCATCTGGGCTGTTATTTGCCTCTTATGGGGCTTTGCCCTCAGGGAGTCATTCCTTCCCTACAATAGGCCCTTTGACCATTTAGGTTTGGTTCTTGGGCTTATCCAACACATATAATTGCATTCTCCCTTGTATGGAGCCACCATCCACATTTGGTTCATGTTTAACCAATGCCAGTTTTTGCTAGGTTGTTCAGCCTTCTTTGTCATTTGTCTTTATAACAAAATTGATAGGGCAGAAACCTGTCCCTTTTAAAGTAAGAAAAGGCAGATGCTGGTCTAGACCAGACTGGAGGAGGGCCAGGATTTAACCACTTAAGGACCGGATCAATATGCTGCTAAGTGACCCAAGGGATTTTTACACTTCGGCACTGCGTCGCTTTAACAAACAATTGCGCGGTCGTAAGACATGGCTCCCAAACAAAATTTGCATCCTTTTCTTCCCACAAATAGAGCTTTCTTTTGATGGTATTTTATCGCCTCTGCGATTTAGATTTTCTGCGTTATATATACAAATATAGAGCGACATTTTTGAAAAAAAATCAATATTGTTTACTTTTTGTTATAAGAAAAATCAAATAAACTAAATTTTAGTCAAACATTTAGGGCAAAATTTATTTAGCCACATGTCTTTAGTAAAAAAAAATCGCAATAAAAAAAAAAATAGCTACCTAGCGGGAACAGCAACACTAATACAGCGATCAGAAAAATGAAAAAGTGACACTGGCAATAGGGAGTAAAAGGGTTAACTAGGGCGGTGATCAAGGGGTTAAAACTTTATTAGGGGGGTACGGGGGCTACCCTGGACCTAACACTAACTGCCTGTCACACTGACACCAAATGCAGTGATCAGTACATATATGATCACTGCATTCAGTGACACTGTGACAGGGGGAGGGGGGTGATCGCAAGGGGTTAATGATCCCGCGTGTACTGGTGTCAGTGTAGTGTTGTGCAGACTTACTATGTGATGTGATCTCTCCTCAGCGGCGGTTGAAAAAAAAAAACGAGAGCACAGATCACATCACTTCCCTCTTCCTGTGTTTACACAGGAGGAGGAAGTGACACTGCAGACAAGCACCCGCATTGGCTGGGAGCAATCCGGAGGGGGCGGACAAAAACAAACAGCCACCGGGACCGTCACATGTACCGGGGGGTCCCGATCGGACCCCCAACCCACGTCAAGGCAGCCATGTACAGGTACGTTGATGTGCCTGTTCGTGCCATTCTGCCGACGTAAATGTACATGCGGCGGTCCTTAAGTGGTTAAGTAGTATAATAAATCTAAGGGTTGTGGTGCCTGTTTTTGCACCGGCTAAAATAGGCCTTCCAAGTGCAACATTAGATATTGAAATCTCAGTAAATGAAAAGTCTATTTTCTCACTTTGAGCATGGTGGAAATAACAGAATCAGTAATGTTCTGGTTTCAACAGCCATACCAAAGTTGTAGCTGAGAAGCAGGGTGGAATAGAGAGTCTTGTGACAGGAGGCCTGGCCTGCTTGGAAGAGGTCAAGGCCCATCCTTTAAGAGTCAGAGTATGTCTGTATACAAAGCTTTCATGGGACAGTTTCTTATGATTAGGATCACTGGAATCTGTTTCCCCTCTGTTTCCCTTCACTAGAGGTAATGCATACACCAAACAGAACAGGGTCCAACAACTCATCAGGGCATCCACCACAAAAGCCAAGGGATCCCTGAATCTGGTCAAAAACGTATCTAGTTTCTTGTTAAATGTGGAGGCTATTATGGCCACATCTGGTGTTCTTTATTTCTGGCAGAGCTTCAGGAAGATCTCTGGTTGAAGGGACATTTCCACTAAGTCCAGGTATTGGTGATTCATGAAGTCCGCCTGACAATTTTCCACTCCTGGTATGTAAATGGCCTAGAGTGTTGGAACATGGTTCCCCGCCCCAGAAAGGATCAGGCTTGAATTCATCAGAGCTGCTTGACCTTTGGTTTACCCATGGTGGTTTATGTATGCTACAGCCTCTTCATAGTCCAACTACTCTTACTGTAGGAGAAAGGTCCAGAGTAGAAGAGTCAATCTTATGGCTCTTAGCTTCAGAATAGTTATGGGGAGCTTCGACTCTTGTGGGGACCAGGGGCAAGGACAGTTAGGAAATTGTAGATTCCATCCCGGCCTGACAGGAACAAATTTCCTTAGCATGGTTGATGTCCAACTCTGCTCTTGAATCTGGGAAATCTTTATTTTTATTACCATGGGAGGTGGTAATGAAGTCTCTGCCTTCATTACCACCTCCCAGCGTAATGCAAAGAAAGATTTCCCAGATTCAAAAGCAGAGTTTGAAATCCCCCATGCTAAGTACATTTTTTCCTAGCTGGATAGAAGTAATGGGTTATCCAGAGAAGGGGATCTATTTTTCCCACATCATGAGAATGTTGAGATGTAACAGTCTGGAAGGGAACTGAGCAAAGGGAACTCCCTTCAGGAAAGTCAAAGAATGCCTGGTTGATTTGAGTGTCTGACTGTTGGACCTCAGAGAAGCAGTCTTTTTCTTGACAATGAAAATTTTGGACTGTGTCATGTTTAATATCAGTCCCGAGTACTTTGGGCAAAGTCTTTCAGCCGTAGGTCATCGGGGTATCCATTGACATGGATGCTTGGAGATCTTAGCAGGACCAGGAGGGAAGCATCCACATTTTGGTGTGAAAGAGAGCCTGAAAAGGAGGACAATTCCCTTGATCTGGGAGATGAAATGACATACCTTGCAGATTTCTCTTCAGAGATTTTAAGTCCAAAATGGAACTAATGTCTCTATTTGGTTGAAGGTCTGAGCAAAACCCTTGAACTTTTCTTCTGCGGGAACAAGGATTACCACTCTTTGTGCATTATGTTAATTGAAGACAGCCCATAAGTCTGCCCGTTTTTGAGGTGAAGTTGGCAGATTGGAGGGTAGGGATAGATTAGGGGCAGGGATAGAAGTTCCATTTTGTAGCCCCTGAAAATGGCAGCTTGGACTCAGAGATCCAGAATATCGCCACCAAAAAGGCATTCACTATCAAAAGACAAGCATAAAAGATGCAAGCTCCATACATCAGGGCCTTTAACCTTAAAATGATGTAAATATGCACAGAAAGCAGTGCCATTTTGGCAGACAATATTCTCCAAGGTATCAACACAAATTAGCAGCAGCACAGGCTGCAGTTGATTTAGGAGAACATGGTCTTCCAATATAGAACAATATTCTCTAGTCATTTGTTCAGTCCAGTTAGCTACAGTCTGACAAATTGACATGGCTGCAATGGCAGTTGTGAGGCAGGATCCATTAGAGCAAAGGTTGTCTTCAATAAGGTATTTAAGGGAGGAAACATCCTCAACAGGAACAGTAAGATGCTTGTTAAGAAGAAACAGACCATGTTTTCATAAATTACTTTCAATAGGATATAACTCAGCAAACAAAAAGTTTTGGAGGAATACATTACTTTATAAATTATGGGATCTGGCCAATCTTTATGCAAAGCACAGGTAATGTGTGTGGAGAGGAAATGTCTTTTCAGATTCTGCCACCCATTTTGTGACCATAATAACTTGTTTAGACTGAGGAGACTTCAGACAAAGACTAAAAATCATGTCTAAAAGAAAAAAAAAGAAAAAAAATACCATTAGATGTCTTATAGTGGTCAAGATTTTAAAAGTGTTTCAGTGTTTAACCACTTCAATACCGGCATTTATAGACCCTTCCTGCCCAGACCAATTTTCAGCTTTCAGCGCTCTCACATTTTGAATGACAATTACTCAGTCATGCTACATTGTATCCAAATTTTTTTTTTTAATTTTGTACTCACAAACAGAGCTTTCTTTTGGTGGTATTTAATCACCTGTTTTTTTTTTTTGCAATACAAGCAAAAGGAAAGAACATTTAAAAAAAAAAACACCACTTTTTTTTAGTTTCTATCTTAAAAATTTGCAAAGAAATAATTTTTCTTCATAAACGTGGGCCAAAATGTATACTGCTACATATCTTTAGTAAAAATAACCCAAGTTAGTGTATATTATTTGGTCTCTGTGAATGTTATAGAGTCTACAAGCTATGGTGCAAATCATTGAAAATGTATCACATCTGATCACACCTGATGTACTGATTTAATTTCTTGAGACCCTAACAAGTCAGGAAAGTACAAATACCCCACAAATGACCCCATTTGGAATGTATACATTCCAAGGTATTTAGTGAGAGGCATGGTGATTTTTTTGAATTTGTAATTTTTTCCCACAATTCTTTTTTTTACACTTAATTGTCACAATAACAAGTTTGTTCTCTCACACAGCACATGCATATTTACAATAACACCCCAAAATACATTCTGCTGCTCCTCCTGAGTGTGGCGATACCACATGTGTGAGACTTTTACACAGCCTGGCCACATACAGAGGCCTAACATGTAAGTAGCGCCTCCAGGCGTTCTAGGAGCAGAAATTACACATCTTATTAGATGACAACCTATCACACTTTTAAAGGCTCTGGAGCACCAGGAAAATGGAAATGCCCACAAAATGACTCAATTTTAATCGTATAATTTAAACGTATAATCTATGAGGCATAATGAGTCTTTTGAATGGTTAACTTTTTTCCAGACGTTTTTTAAAAGTGTGGAAAAAAAATGAAAACAACTTTTAAAAGTTGTCCATTTATAAGATATTTCTAATGCACAGCAAGTACATAGCAAAAATGACACCACAAAATACATTCTGCTACTTCTCCTGAGTATAGCGATACCACATGTGTGAGACTTTTACACAGCCTGGCCACATACAGAGGCCGAACATTGAAGTAGCACCTCCAGGTGTTCTACAAGCATAAATTACACATCTCATTTCTCAACCGCTTATTACAATTTTGAAGACCCTGAAGCACCAGGACAATGAAAATGCCCACAAAATGATTCCATTTTGGAAAGCTGACACCCCATCGTATAATCCATGAGGCATAATTAATCTTTTGAACGGTTAATTTTTTCCCAGACGTTTTTGGAAAAAGTGGAAAAAAAATTAAAACACTTTTTTTTACACAAAGGTGTCCATTTATATGATATTTCTAACACACAGCATGTACATAGCAAAAATGACACCCCAGAATACATTCTGTTACTCCTGAGTATGGTGATACCACATGTGTTAGACTTTTACATAACCTGGCCACATACAGAGGCCGAACATTAAAGTAGCACCTCCAGGCGTTCTAGAAGCAAAAATTACACAAACAATCATATTTCTACCCCATAGCTTGTATGGTTAGTGCAGCCAAGCAGGACCATCAAGTTTAGGGCCTCGGTCAAGAAAGAATAGGGATAGGGGTAGAGGATTCTTCCACCCAAATCGCTTTGAAGGCTCCGGGCAACCAGACCCTTTTCTGGGAACACAGAAAACCAAAAACTGTTTTTCTTAACTTAGAACACTATTCTGGAGCCCCTCACATATGTGAGACCCCTGTGTGGCAGGGTGAAAGATCAGTCCAAGGGGCAGGCAAAAACATGGTCAACAAGCCGAGGTCAGTGCAGGTAAAAGGCAGAAATAGACGGTAGGCAGAGGCAAAGTCACTACAGTCCAGGGTAAGTTCACGTGAAAGGCAGAAACATGGCAGATAAACAATGCAGACGGCAGGAAGAGGCATAGTTTATAGTCCAGGGTCAGTTCACGTGAAAGGCATAAACATGGCAGATAAACAATGCAGACGGCAGGCAGAGGCATAGTCGACAAACAGGCCAGGGTCAGTTGAGTTGAGGCACTAGGTTATTTGGTTGAGGCAGCAGGGAAATAATCAGCACAGAAATTGAAACCGGGGAAATGGCAATCTATAGTTTTTGAGAGGCATTCAACTTCCTCCTTGATTCGGATGTACTGCCTTCTGGGGGCTCGTATTGTGAACCAGAATCGGAACTGGAATCAGAACTGTACTGGGGCGGTGAGAGCTCTCCGCTGCTATCATTGGTCAGGGTTAGCATTTGGTATGCCTCTTCTGGGGTATATACTCTGGACATGGTGGCTGTATGACATTGCTGCACGACAAGGACTAATGGGCTGTACACCAGCTAGAAATTGGCTGCACGTTAGGCACTGCTGGGCTCACGGTACAGGTACTCAGACATGGTGACAGATACTCCTGATCGGGGTGACAGGTATTTCTGATGGGGATGACAGGTACTCCTGATGGAGGTGACAGGTACTTCTGAATGGGGGTGACGGGTACTCAGGTAGTCCTGATGGGGGTGATGGATACTCAGGTCCTCCTGATGGAGGTGACAGGTACTTCTGATGGGGGTGATGGGTACGCCTGATGGGGGTGACGGGTACTCAGGTACTCCTGATGGTGATGATGAGTACTCAGGTACTCCTGATGGAGGTGATGGGTACTTAGGTAGTCCTGATGGGGGTGACGGGTACTCAGGTACTCCTGATGGAGATCACACATACTCCTGATGGGGGTGATGGGTACTCCTGATGGGGTGATGGGTACTCAGGTACTCCTGATGGAGATGATGAGTACTCAGGTACTCCTGATGGAGGTGATGGGTACTCAGGTAGTCCTGATGGGGGTGACGGGTACTCAGGTACTCCTGATGGAGATCACACATACTCCTGATGGGGGTGATGGGTACTCCTGATGGGGTGACGGGTACTCAGGTACTCCTGATGGAGATGATGAGTACTCAGGTACTCCTGATGGAGGTGATGGGTACTCCTGATGTGGGTGATAGGTACTCAGGTACTCCCGAAGGTGTGACAGGTACTCAGGTACTCCTGATGGAGGCGACAGGTACTCCTGATGGGGGTGATAGGTACTCAGGTACTCCTGATGGGGTGACAGGTACTCCTAATGGGGTGACAGGTACTCAGGTACTCTTGATGGGGGGTGACAGGTACTTAGGTACTCTTGATGGGGATGACAGATACTCAGGTACTTTTGATGGGGGGGTGACAGGTACTTCTGATCGGAATCACAGGTACTCTTTATTCGAGGGGAGGCAATCTGGGCACAGTATTGATAATTAGTAACACTGTAACTCACTGTTCTGATTTCTCCTTCTCACACTGGATCGTGTGTGAGGAGGAGAAACCAGCAACAGCAGTTACAGTCTGCTTTGTTTACACTTGTGACCGGCTGTGATTGGACACAGCCGGTCACGTGGTAAAGAGTCAAATTTCATTGGCTCTTTACCCTGATCGGGGATTGGGCTCCAAAGGGTGAGCCTCGTCCCTGATCGCCACGCTGCGCGCCCCTGGGGCGCACACGGGCGGCGCGCACACCAGAGCTATGCAAAGTGACCGGCTGTTATTGGATACAGAGGTCTCAGGTGTGAATGGGGAGTAGGTGTGTTAAATTTGGTGTTATCTCTCTCACTCTCTCATACTGGTCAATGGAAGTTCAACATGGCACCTCATGGCAAAGAACTCTCTCAGGATCTGAAAAAAAGAATTGTTGCTCTAGACTAAAAGAAGATTGCCAAGACCCTGAAACTGAGCTGCAGCACAACAGGACAGGTTCCACTCAGAACAGGCCTCACCATGATCGACCGAAGGATCGACCGAAGGAGTTGAGTGCACATGCTCAGTGTCATATGCAGAGGTTATCTTTGGGAAATAGATATATGAGTGCTGCAAGAATTGCTGCAGAGGTTGAAGGGGTGGGGATCAGCTTGTCAGTGCTCAGACCATATGCCGTACACTGCATCAAATTGGTCTGCATGGCTATTGTCCCAGACTAAAGCCTCTTCTAAAGATGATGCACAAGAAACCTTGCAAACAGTTTGCTGAAGACAAGCAGACTAAGGACGTGGATTACTTTAACCATGTCCCCAGGTCTGATGAGACCAAGATAAACATATTATTTGGTTCAAATGGTGTCAAGCGTGTGTGGTGGCAACTAGGTGAGGAGTACAGGCAAGTGTGTCTTGCCTACAGTGAAGCATGGTGGTGGGAGTATCAGCATGTCTCCAGACCTAAACCCTATTGAGCATCTGTGGGGCATACAGAAGGTGGAAGGCGCAAAGGTCTCTAACATCCACCAGCTCAGTGATGTTGTCATTAAAGAGTGGAAGAGGACTCCAGTGCCAAGCTGTGAAGCTCTAGTGAACTTCATACCCAAGAGGGTTAGGGCAGTGCTGGAAAATAATGGTGGCTGCACAAAATATTGGCACTTTGGACCCAATTTGGACATTTTCACTTAGGGGTGTACTCACTTTTGTTGCCAGCGTCTTAGACATTAATCTATGCACCAAAATGAAACAATGGGCCAGATTCAGCAAGACTTGCGCTGGAGTAATCCGATATGCGCCGCGTAACTGTGAAGATGCGCCGTCGTTTCTATGTGGCCGTTCCCACCAAACTAGATGCGACAGAAAACGGGCCATTTCCGATCGGCTTAACTTTCCGACGCCAGAGTCTCGTCAGCGCATAATTTCACTTGCCGCATCAGTCGCGCCTATTGATTTCCCCTGCAAATATGCAAATGAGGGAGATTTCCCGATTCGCGAACAGATTAGCACCATACGTCGGCTACATGCGCCGCGCGTATCTCGTCCGTCCGGGGCAAAGTTATTTCTAGAAATAG
Source organism: Rana kukunoris (assembly GCA_029574335.1). Taxonomy (NCBI): domain Eukaryota; kingdom Metazoa; phylum Chordata; class Amphibia; order Anura; family Ranidae; genus Rana; species Rana kukunoris. The sequence goes on from CM056052.1 coordinate 480,980,283, forward strand.
CTGCTTTATCTTTACTCCAGACGGCCACAGGTCAGCAGGAGAGCAGCTACAGCAGCGTTACCGACGATAAGAGCTAGCTGAGCACCCCCACTTGCAGGACAACACCTCTGTCCATGCTTGTCTGTCAACTTTTACAGCCATGGAGGAAGACATCATAGGTCTCCATAGCCGAGATGACGGCTGACAGCTCCTGGCCTTTAGAGTTCAGCTTTCTCCTGTGTGTTTGCGGGGAACGGGAGCAGCCATCTCAGAACAAAAGTAACTTCACTGCGGGGAGGGGGAACAGGATATACTTTAGTGCCGGAATGGCGCATCTACGGGCGCATTTAAACGCCCAACGGAACGCATTGCGCTGAAGTTTCCCGTGAAGTGGTGCCGACGGAAGTTGTGAGCATGCGCACAAGGGGGCCGAGTGAAGCCTCACTAACTGCGCATGCTCCGTGGATGATGCGCTGAACGTAAGCCTCTGCGCTGGGCTTCTCCCATCATTTACATATGATCACACTCACTTCCACTTGCGTCGGGTTACGCCAGCGCATTATCGATACTCTGGCGCAAGTTTACGCGCAACTGCTATGTGAATAACAGTACTTGCGCCGAAAGTGTCGGCGGAGTAACGTAAATGAGAAACGTTACTCCAAAGTAAAGAAGCGCCCATCTACCTGAATCTGGCCCAATATGTTGTATGGTGGCCTCATCATAAACCAACAAATTCATATTCATTTAAAATATAAAATTAAGTTGATGGGATTTAACAACAAATCTAAATGTAGATTAACCAGGCTGCTTAAAAAAAATCAGAAATGTCCACCAAAGCCTTCTATTCCTATAGTTAGATGGTGGCTGGTCACCATCAGTATTTCCAAGGCCAATATTTTCTTAGTGGTGTTTCCCCATACACCCCTAAGTTGAAAATACAGGTGCAGAGTAGGGATGAGCTTCGCGTTCGATGCGAACACATGTTCGCATCGAACATCGGCTGTTCGATCGTTCGTCGAAAACGAACAAATCAGGTCGTTCGCGCCAAATTCGAATGACGCGCAACGGCCCATAATTCACTGCGGCGTTGCGCGCTGATGATTGGCCAAGCATGCACCATGACTCCGCATGCTTGGCCAATCACAGCGCCCTAAAAAACGAAGAGACCTAATTGGCCAAAGCCTGGGTGCTTTGGCCAATTAGGGTTTAGGGCTTTAGCACACACCCCACACTATAAAAGGCCGCCTCCCGGGCGGCCTCGTGTAGTGTGTTCCGGCTTGCTTAGAGAAGTCAGACAGACAGAGAGAGAGAGAGAGATAGATAGATAGAGACACAGTGGGGTAGATTCACATAGATCAGCGGATCTTTTGATCCGCGTGATCTATCTTTTTTACGATCCGCCTGCACCAGTTTTTGAAGCAAGTGCTGTATTCAGAAAGCACTTGCCTCGTAAGTTGCCCTGGCGGATCGTAAATCCCCCGGCGGAATGCAAATTCCGCGGCTAGGGGGAGTTTACTATTTAAATCACGCGCGTCCCCGCGCCGATCGTACTGCGCATGCGCCGCCGGCTAAATTTCCCAGCGTGCATTGCTTCAAATGACGTCGCAAGGAAGTCATTGTTTTCGACGTTACCGCAATTAACGTATGGCCCTATTCCCGAACGACTTACGTAAACAACGTAAAAAATTCAAAACTCGACGCGGGAACGACGGCCATACTTAACATAGGATACGCCGCACTTACCCCGCATATAGCAGGGGTAACGATTCGCCGGAAAAAGCCGAACGCAAACGACGTAAAAAAAAAAGCGACGGCCGGGCGTTCGTTTCTGAATCGGCGGTTCTCCTCATTTGCATATTCGTCGCGCATAATAACAGAAGCGCCACCTAGCGGACGGCGGGAGATTGCAGCCTAAGATCCGACAGTGTAACTCACTTACACCAGTCGGCTCTAAGGGAGATATATGCGGAACCTGATTAGAGGAATCAGCCGCATAGATCCGAGCGTCGGATCTCACAGATACGACGGTGTATCAGTAGATACACCGTCGTATCTCTATGTGAATCTACCCCAGTGTCTTTTCAGATAAATAGATAGATAGATAGATCAGGGAGGCTACTAGTTAGTATAGTTAAATGTACAGTTTGTAGAGAATATATTGACATCCCTAGGAGTTGTCATTATATTTATAAACTGTATAGCTTAGCTAGTTCTGCTATTAGTATCTGTCAGGCAGGAGATTGTGCTTGATGCTCTAACGTGTTAGTGTACACGTGTTAGTTCATTGCACATAGACGCATTAACTGTTACTGCACGTGTGCTATTTATTTGCACAGAAAGGCAGTTGCTGTTAATGCAAGTGGGCTATTGAATTGCACAGAAACGCAGTCGCTCTGACTGTGCGTGTGCTGTTTAATACCACCTGAGCGCATTTGGGGTCACCGTACGTGTGCTGTGACATACCACCTGAGCGCATTTGGGGTCACCGTACGTGTGCTGTGACATACCACCTGAGCGCATTTGGGGTCACCGTAAGTGTGCTGTGACATACCACCTGAGCGCATTTGGGGTCACCGTACGTGTGCTGTGACATACCACCTGAGCGCATTTGGGGTCACCGTACGTGTGCTGTGACATACCACCCGAGCGCATTTGGGGTCACCGTACGTGTGCTGGTATATACCACCTAAGCGCAGTTAGTGCCACTGTACGTGTGCTTCTATATACCACCTGAGCACAGATAGTGCCACTGTACGTGTGCTGCTATATACCACCTGAGCACAGATAGTGCCATTGTACGTGTGCTCCTATATACCACCTGAGCACAGATAGTGCCACTGTACGTGTGCTGCTATATACCACCTGAGCACAGATAGTGCCACTGTACGTGTGCTGCTATATACCACCTGAGCACAGATAGTGCCACTGTACGTGTGCTGCTATATACCACCTGAGCACAGATAGTGTCACTGTACGTGTGCTCCTATATACCACCTGAGCACAGATAGTGCCACTGTACGTGTGCTGCTATATACCACCAGAGCACAGATAGTGCCACTGTACGTGTGCTGCTATATACCATCTGAGCACAGATAGTGCCACTGTACGTGTGCTGCTATATACCACCTGAGCACAGATAGTGCCACTGTACGTGTGCTCCTATATACCACCTGAGCGCAGTTAGTGCCACTGTACGTGTGCTGCTATATACCACCTGAGCACAGATAGTGCCACTGTACGTGTGCTCCTATATACCACCTGAGCACAGATAGTGCCACTGTACGTGTGCTCCTATATACCACCTGAGCACAGATAGTGCCACTGTACGTGTTCTGCTATATACCACCTGAGCACAGATAGTGCCACTGTACGTGTGCTGATATATACCACCTGAGCACAGATAGTGCCACTGTACGTGTGCTCCTATATACCACCTGAGCACAGATAGTGCCACTGTACGTGTGCTGCTATATACCACCTGAGCACAGATAGTGCCACTGTACGTGTGCTCCTATATACCACCTGAGCGCAGTTAGTGCCACTGTACGTGTGCTGCTATATACCACCTGAGCACAGTTAGTGCCACTGTACGTGTGCTGGTATATACCACCTGAGCACAGATAGTGACACTGTACGTGTGCTCCTATATACCACCTGAGCGCAGTTAGTTCCACTGTACGTGTGCTGCTATATACCACCTGAGCACAGTTAGTGCCACTGTACGTGTGCTGGTATATACCACCTGAGCACAGATAGTGCCACTGTACGTGTGCTGGTATATACCACCTGAGCACAGATAGTGCCACTGTACGTGTGCTGGTATATACCACCTGAGCACAGATAGTGCCACTGTACGTGTGCTCCTATATACCACCTGAGCGCAGTTAGTGCCACTGTACGTGTGCTGCTATATACCACCTGAGCACAGATAGTGCCACTGTACGTGTGCTCCTATATACCACCTGAGCACAGATAGTGCCACTGTACGTGTGCTGCTATATACCACCTGAGCACAGATAGTGCCACTGTACGTGTGCTGGTATATACCACCTGAGCACAGATAGTGCCACTGTACGTGTGCGTCTATATACCACCTGAGCACAGATAGTGCCACTGTACGTGTGCTGCTATATACCACCTGAGCGCAGTTAGTGCCACTGTACGTGTGCTGCTATATACCACCTGAGCGCAGGTAGTGCCACTGTACGTGTGCTGTTATATATCACCTGAGCGCATTTGGTGTCACTCCGCTTGTGCTGTTACATACCACCTGAGCACTTCAATATGTCTGGAAGGAGAACAAAGAGAGGCAGAGAGTCATGAGGGCAAGCAGGCTCTGCATGTAGAGGTAACGCTGGTAGTGGATGTGGTGCATCCTCTTCAGCCCGTGGCCATGGCCGTGGCCGCTCGTCCTTCTTTTCGGGAGCTGGCCGTGTTGAACCTCAACATGCAGAGGAATTAGTAGAGTGGATGACCAAGCCATCGTCATCCTCCTCATCCTCTCTCACACAGACAGATCAAAGTTTATCTGGCAAAGCAGCTGCCAAGGCGTCCTCTTCCCTCTGCACAATGGCTTCACACAATACTTCCCTAGTACCACCATGTCCTCCTGAGGAGTCCCCCGAACTGTTTCAACACAGTGTGGGGTACATGCTGCAGGAAGATGCGCAGCGTTTTGAAGACTCCGATGACGGAACACTGATAGAGGAAGACATTGATGTGAGCCCAGGGAGAGGGGGTGGCCGAGAGGGACAGCAATTTGTCAGTGATGATGTTCCCCCAGCTGGAGCATACTGCCAGGTTGTTGACAGTGATGAGGAGGGAGGGGATGATGAGGTCACTGACTCTACCTGGGTGCCTGATAGGAGAGAGGAGGAGGAGGAGGAGGAGGAGGAGGAGGAGGACGAGGCACAGGCACATCTCCAAAGAGGCAGGATGCCCTAAAGGGGTCAGCTTAAGGTCACACCCACTGCATTACAGCGCACATCTACGGCGCTTGTGCATGGCGCTGCTGTGTCTGACCGGTACAGCAAAAGTTCTTTGGTGTGGGCCTTTTTTGAAACATGTCCATAAGATCGTACCTTTGCTATTTGCAACTTATGTCGCAAGCGTATCTCGCGTGACCAAAGCATCAACCGCCTGGGTACCACATGCTTGTCCAGACATATGTCGACCTGCCATGCAGCTCGTTGGCAAGCACACCAGAAAGACCCACACCAAAGACAAAAGCGTACCCCCCCCTTGCCCTTCTGGGACCTCCAACCCCAGTAGACCCCCAATCCTTTCTGAAGCCTGCAGTGAAGGTGTAGAAATAGGTGTTTCACAAGCTAGTAGTAGCGGTCAATCTACTGATAGTACCAGGCAAATTTCCCTGCCCCAGCTGCTGCAGCAACGAAAGAAGTACAATCCCAGCCATCCACATGCCCAGCAGTTGAATGCTAGCTTAGCGAAATTGCTAGCACTTCAACTGCTACCTTTTCAGTTGGTAGATTCTGCCCCCTTCCGTGAGTTTGTGCAATGTGCAGTACCTCAGTGGCAAGTACCAAAACGCCACTTTTTCTCACAGAAGGCTATTCCGGCTCTCTACCAGCATGTGGAAGGCAATGTCCATGCCTCGCTGGACAGGGCGGTCAGTGGTAAGGTGCATATTACCGCTGACTCATGGTCCAGCAGGCATGGACAGAGACGTTACCTGTCTTTTACGGCACATTGGGTGACTCTGCTGGCAGCTGGGAAGGACGCAGGGCAAGGTCCAGTAGTTTTGGAGGTTGTTCCGCCACCACGCCTCCAAAAAAATACTACTGCTTGTGACACACCTCTTTCCTCCACCCCCTCCTCTTCTTCTTCCTCTGTGGCCTCTTCCTGTGGGGACGTTTTCTCCGAACCAGCCGTGCTCCGTAGGCGTACGAGGGGATACGCAGGAATGCAGGCCAAGAGATGCCATGCGGTGCTAGAGCTGGTGTGCTTGGGAGACAGGAGCCACACTGGGGAAGAGGTTTTGTCAGCTCTGCAGGGTCAGGCTGAGAGGTGGTTGATGCCACGCTAGCTGAAGCCTGGAATGGTGGTCAGCGATAATGGCACCAACCTCCTCTCTGCCCTGCGACAGGGAAAACTCACCCACGTGCCCTGTTTTGCGCATGTCCTCAATTTGGTGGTGCAGCGGTTCTTGGGCAGGTACCCGGGCTTGCAGGATGTCCTGAAGCAGGCCAGGAAAGTCTGTGTGCATTTCCGGAGGTCATATAACGCCACTGCTCGGCTGACTGACCTCCAACATATTGCCCAAAAACCGCCTAATTTGTGACATGCCCACCAGATGGAACTCAACGTTGGCCATGCTATAGCGGCTGCACACGCAGCAGCGGGCCATCAATGAGTACCTGTGCCAATATGGCAGCAGAACTGGGTCATGGCAGCTAGGTTTTTTTTCCCCACGCCAGTGGGCCTTGATCAGGGATGCATGCACTGTCCTGTCACCATTTGAGGAGGCCACGAGGATGGTGAGCAGTGACAGTGCATGCATCAGTGAGACTGTCCCTCTTATTCACATGTTGGAGCACACGCTACGTGGAATAATGGACAGGGCCCTTGAGGCAGAACAGAGGGAGGAAGAGGAGGACTTCCTTACCTCTCAAGGCCCCCTTTACCCAGACAGTGGTCCTGCTTTCCCACCTAGCACACAGGAAGAGGATGAGGAGGAGGAGGAGGAGGATTGTATCAGCAGCATGGAGGTGGAGCCTAGCACTCAGCAGCAGCAGTCTTCAAGGGATCATTTACAGTCCCAATGAGCACGTGGAGTTTTACGTGGCTGGGATGAGGTGCCTGTGGATCCTGTCATCCTCAGTGACCCAGAGGACTGTGGCTCGAATGCCTCAGCAAACCTACGCTGCATGGCCTCCCTGATTCTGCAAAGCCTGCGTAAGGATCCTCGTGTACGTGCTATTAAGGAGACTGTTTGGCGACTCTCCTTGATCCACGTTACAAGAGTAAGGTTGCGGACCTTATGTTGCCATCGCAGAGGGAGCAGAAGATGAAACTTCTGCGGGAGGCCTTGCAGAAGGGTCTGTGCAATGCGTTCCCAGAACCGGGGGGATTACCAAAACCTGGCTCTGGACAACGTCTTGCTGAGGCTTCGGTGAGTCACAGAAGGGGCGGTGGAGAAGGTGGTCATCTGACCGATGCCTTCAGGCAGTTTTTTAGTCCGCAGCCCCAAGGTCTGACCGGTTCCAGCAACCATCGCCAGCGTCTGCTTTACATGGTCCGGGAATACCTAGGGGCAAGATCCGACTTGGACACCTTCCCCACCGAAAATCCTCGGGCTTACTGGGTCTTGAGGATGGATCACTGGCCAGAGCTTGCCCAGTATGCAATTGAGCTACTGGCTTGCCCTGCATCCAGTGTTCTTTCAGAACGGACATTCAGTGCTGCTGGAGGCTTTGTCACTGATCACAGGGTGCGCCTCTCCACCAGCTCTGTTGATCGACTGACCTTCATCAAAATGAATCAGGCTTGGATCAACACCAGCTACCAAGCACCTGATGCTGATATTAATGAATAATATATTTTGTTGTTGAAATGATCCCTTTTAGACTGCTGATGCTGAGTGACTGTCCTCTTATGCTGCTGATGGAATATCCTTCTCCTCCTCACTTTTCTTGCTGATAGCTAGTAAGAAATGTTGTGTTTCTGGGCTCCGCCACCAGTGCTTAAGGCACAATTTTCCAGCCCCTGTTTAACAGGGGCGCTTAATAACAATTTTTGATGCAATAATTTGCACGTGGCTCCTTGTTGCGCTCCAATTGGAGTTATTGGGAGGGGTTGCAAGTGTTGTGTTGTGCCCAAGGCACAATTTTTCAGCCCCTGTTTAACAGGGGCGCCTAAAAACAATTTTTGTTGCAATACTTTGCACGTGGCTCCTTGTTGCGCTCCAATTGGAGTTATTGTGAGGGGTTGCAGTGTTGTGTTGTGCCCAAGGCCCAATTTTTCTGCCCCTGTTTAACAGGGGCGCCTAATAACAATTTTTGATGCAATAATTTGCACGTGGCTCCTTGTTGTGCTCCAATTGGAGTTATTGGGAGGGGTTGCAGTGTTGTGCCCAAGGCACAATTTCTCTGCCCCTGTTTAACACGGGCACCTAATAACAATTTTTGATGCAATAATTTGCACGTGGCTCCTTGTTGCGCTACAATTGGAGTTATTGGGAGGGGTTGCAGTGTTGTGTTGTGCCCAATGCACAATTTTTCATCCCCTGTTTAACAGGGGCGCCTAATAACAATTTTTGATGCAATAATTTGCACGTGGCTCCTTGTTGTGCTCCAATTGGAGTTATTGGGAGGGGTTGCAAGTGTTGTGTTGTGCCCAAGGCACAATTTTCCAGCCCCTGTTTAACAGGGGCGCCTAATAACAATTTTTGATGCAATAATTTGCACGTGGCTCCTTGTTGCGCTCCAATTGGAGTTATTGGGAGGGGTTGCAAGTGTTGTGTTGTGCCCAAGGCACAATTTTTCAGCCCCTGTTTAACAGGGGCGCCTAATAACAATTTTTGATGCAATAATTTGCACGTGGCTCCTTGTTGCGCTCCAATTGGAGTTATTGGGAGGGGTTGCAAGTGTTGTGTTGTGCCCAAGGCACAATTTTTCAGCCCCTGTTTAACAGGGGCGCCTAATAACAATTTTTGATGCAATACTTTGCACGTGGCTCCTTGTTGCGCTCCAATTACAGTATGTTTGAGGGGTGCCCTTTTTTCTAAAAATTTTCTTTCACGCAACAATAATGGCCCCCCACCACCGCTAAAATATTCGACATAATGTTGCAACACAGAACTTGCGCAAGTAGCATTAATTACTTTTTTTTTTGGTCCTTTCATGTTGTGCAGGGACATTTCTAAACACGTGCCACTACTATAGACACCCAGCAGGTGTGATATTTAAAGGAATTTTTTTTTCACTTTAAGCATCATTAAAATGGCTGCTCCGCAAAAAACGGCCGTTTTAAAAAAAAAAAATTCCATTGATACATGTTCCCTGGGGCAAGACCCGGCTTCTGAACGACGTTTTCCAACATTTAATTGAATTTTGGTCTTTAAAATGACTGTTTTTGAATTCGAACGTTCGGGTCCCATAGACTTCAATGGGGTTCGAAATGTTCGCGCGAACCCGCGGTCTGTTCGAACGTTCTGGTGCGAACCGAACCCGGGGGTGTTCGGCTCATCCCTAGTGCAGAGATATTTCCCTGTTATGGAATGACTAGGAGTATTTTTGCCTCCCAGTGGGATTGATCCATGTTAGAATGAAAATGTTTAGATATTGTACTTCTTTTTTTTTTTCAGCTAAGAGCCTGTGTGTAGTGTAGAAGTCACTCAAAGTGCAGACTGAGACATGAGTAGGGATCAGCAAACCCTCCCAGGTTTGATTCATGAAGTTTCTGCAAATCCTTCTGGAAATCTGCAGACCCCAATGAAGTCTATTGGGATGAATCTTTATACTAAATAATGATATAGCTGACGCTGTATGTGAAAATCATAATGATCTTAAAAAGCACCCACACTGCATAGGCATCACTCAAACATGTAATTTAAAGGATTGGTCTGGCTATTTTCAAAGCTAATAGGCACGGTATTGTCAAAGAGGTTGAAAAGGTACAATTTTTTTCACCTAAATAGCTTCCTTTACCTTAGTGCAGTCCTCCTTCACTTACCTCATCCTTCCATTTTGCTTTTAAATGTCCTTATTTCTTCTGAAAAATGCTCACTTCCTGATCTTCTGTCTGTAACTACACGCAGTAATGCAAGGCTTTCTCCCTGGTGTGGAATGTCGTGCTCGCCCCCTCCCTTGGACTACAGAAGAGTCAGGATGCTCTCTACGTTGCAGATAGAGAAAGGAGCTGTGTGTTAGTAGACGTCCTGACTCTCCTGTAGTCCAACGGAGGGGGTAAGCATGACACTCCACACCAGGGAGAAAGCCTTGCATTACTGTGTGGAGTTACAGACAGAAGAACAGTACTGTGTGGAGTTACTGTACAGACAGAAGAACAGAAAGTGAGGACTTCTCAGAAGAAATAAGGACATTTAAAAGCAAAATCCAAGGATGAGGTAAGGAAAAGGAAGCTATTTAAGGGAAAAAATTGTACCTTTACAACCCCAAAGCAAAAAAAGTAAACACAGTATTGTACAGCAGAGAGAGAGAGGCATTTCAATGCTTCTTTAAGAGTGACATGGAAAAACACCAATCCTTTAAATTACATGCTTGAGAGATGCCTATGTGGTGTGTGTGCTTTTAAAAAAACATCACGATTTTCACATACAGCGTCAGCTATATTATTATCTGGCATCACAAATTTTGGATGTGTAATTCATTTTTAAATTTCTACAATTAGCTTTGATTAAATACAACAGCATGGCCTCAGTCTTATTAATTTTATCCTTCTAGTTCGTTTTGGCTGCGACATATACATTTTATCAAGTGGTAATAGGCATGAATTGAAAAGTGGAAGAAGCAGCCACAGCTGATCCAGAATCTACAGGAAAGTTTAAATAATGATAAATAAAAAGTTCATGCAAATTTGCCAATGGCAAAACTGTTTAATAGCATAGTTTGTGAACTTCTTTTGTTGCATTACTACACTATGTTGTTTTGCAGTCAGTTCAATACAATTTAAAAACAAAAGGCAAAAAAAAACAAAAAACGATAAAACCACAATCCCACTGTCACATACCTGGTTGAGCTGACAGGGGGGGGGGGGGTTTCCCTTACACCACCTGTCCTATTTCTCCTGAAGGTAGTGACAGGATATAACAAGGCACGGAGTGGCACGGGTGCCGGGTTGGAGATTGTGGATAGAAGGTAGTTGCAGCAGGCAGGTTTGTGGACTGGCAGATACGGATATACTCCAATAGGTTCAGAACAGCAGGCAGACTGGGAGACTGACAGGTGCAGGTACACAGCAGCAGGTGCAGGACAGCACACAGCAACCAAGCTGGTGAGCAGGCGGATGCAGGGTCTTAAGTGGTCAGGCAGGCAGAAGTCGGTAACGGCCAAGCAGCAGAGGTACAGAATCAGATCCAGGGAAGAGTCAGGGATAAGCCAGGGTGGGTTTTAGATGAGCAGAGAAGGCACCAGAATGGTAGGCAAAAGGCAGAGTTGGGTCACAAGTCAGGTCAGCAATAAGGTATCAGGAACAAGCAGAGTCAAACAGGCTGGGTATACACAGAAACAAGCGCAGGATCAGGTCACAGATGGGAGAAGCTGACAACTACTCAGCAATCTTCTGGCTTATGGAGCCAGTTTAAATAGGCAGGAGGGCGCCAAATATTCACGCACACTCACGCTAATGCACGCAGATACGTTAGCGAGTCAGGAATGTCCAAATATCACTCGCAAATTCTTATGCACATGAGCACGAGTTACAGAACCTCTAGTTGTCACTCAAGAATTCTTATTAGTAAGTGCACATCTTCATCCACGCATATGTATACGATTTCCATGATAGTTCCTAGCCTGGGTTGTCCCAGAGTGACAGATTCCTATTAACAATTTCAGGCAGCGTCCGAATGTCAAATTGAAGCTTATTTTCTGGATGAGCTGTGAAACAAGCCTACAAGAGTTCTGGTGCGTGCACATTGGACTCCCAGGAACTTTCTTCTGGGCCTGAATCTTTCTACCTAATTAAATACTGTACAATCCCGTGTCTCTTTCTAATTTCCAAGATGGTTTCTACTTCATATTCCTCCGACTCATCAATTGCAATTGGTGCTAGAGGTCCTGGATCCCAATCTTGAAAAGGGTCAGGTACAGTAGGTTTTAGCAATGACACGTTAGAATTCTTTTTAGCAAGTGCACATCTTTGTGCACGACTATGCATATGATTTCCCTGATACCCACATTCTCAGAATTCCCTTTAATCCCTGTATCCCTGTATATACTTCAAGTTGTGTGTTTGGCAAAAATTGCAGTGTACAACAATAGTGCTGTAAAAAATAGCATCAGGGCAGTGTACAAGCACATAAATGGGCAGCGAATAGAAAAGAAAAGGTTTCATCTTGCAATAAAAACTATATTGTTTGAGAAACAATAGCCACAAATAATGTAAGCATGTTGCTTATGACACAATATAAGAGAGAGAGAGAGACAAGGCAATTTTTTTCTTGAAATACACATTAAACTATTTCAGAGATAATGGCTAAAAAAATGTACAGTGGCTGGACAGTATGTAAACAGCTTGGTTTGGCTGCAAAATAAGGGGGTGAGAGCAAACCTCAGACATAAAAAATTACCAAAAGACATCTTTCTATAGTGTGTACTAGCCTGAATACAAATCACTGAGTGTGGTAGCTCCATGATTTCTCTTCACTCAGCCATCTGCATGATTAACTTCTGACAGGTAATCCCAACTAAGCATCCTCCCAGATGATGACCTGCCCTCCTTCAGCACACAGGAAAAGTTTTAAAGCCTTAGCTGTGTATGTTTTTCAATGAGCCTGTTAGAGGGGGTGTACACCTTCCATCCACTCAGCTCTCTGATTACACTGTTCTCTATGCTCTAGCTCTGCAGCATGTGTGACATCAAATCCCTGCCCTCTTTCTGCTAGAGCTGAGAAAAATCTTTTGATCTTAATGTTTTAAAATTATCTACAGGTACAACTAAAGCCAGCAGGATTGATTTAATCTCTGTGTATCCACTGGGGCTAGCCAATTCACTGTGTATGTGTGAGGGTTTGGAACCACATAAAAATATATTATTTGAGAGACAAAATCCACAAATACTGTACAGTGGCTGGACACTGTAACTAAATCAGCGGATGCGTACTGCCATTTTGAACAGAAAAAAAAAAGCTACACTATAAACTCTCCAAAGTATGGCAGTCTGAGCCCCACACTGTCCAAGCTCGTTGTGCTACAACCCCCCCCCCCCCCGAATATAATGCAGTGGATAGTTCCTAGCCTGGGTTGTCCCAGAGTGACAGATTCCTATTAACAATTTTAGGCAGCAGCAACATTGAAAAGAATACTTCAACCATAGGCTGCATACCCTTCCCAAAATCTGAGTTTATGTTTTTTAGTAAGGTGTTTTTTTTTTGCTATTGCCATGGTGTATGCTTGTTGCTGGCACAGGAAAAACTGCCCTTTGCTTTGCATTACATTTAGGCATTCCCCATTTAAAAAAAATGTCTGGTGGGCCTAAAGTGAGAGGCAAGGGTTTTGTGTGGAGGTAGTGGATGGCAAGCAATATTTATACCTGTTATCTGTTTAATGTGTGTTTTTTTTATTTTTATCTTTACTTTCAGATACTATACCTTATATACTATATAATGATGTTGTTTAAGTGATACTGATATAAAGGTACTTGCTTAGGCACTTTGTGATGATCTGTCCCTGTATCTCACAATCTCCTGCCTGTAAATCATCCTGTCATATGCTCCCCCAAAAGAAACCATAAGCTTTGGTGCTAATGAACATTTCCCAGACATATTTAATTATTGCCACCATTTTAAAAAGGCTTGTAAAACGAACAAGCCAGAAAAAAATTGCAATATGCCAAAAATGTGCAGTATGTCAAAAAAGACATGAAACCTATTATCACTGTAGTGCATATGTAAAAGAATAAACTTTAAAGAGGCTGCAGGACATCAACATCATTACCATTCTGTCAAACAAACATAACATTATTAAAATGTTTCCCTCCTCCAAGCCCCAAATTCCCTAAGATATACAGAATTTTGCTACTTATAGAACTTTTAGTAAGGGTCTGCATCGTCTAAGAGACTTGCAAGTGTCTACAGGCCCTACACTAAACTATCCATATTTATGTCAGCAGCACTTCCTCTGCTTCCTCGATCGAAGCTAAAGAAGATTATTAATGTGGCTGATAGGACCTTCCGCTTATGTAGCATCCTGAAGATTAGGCATGGTTGCTCCTCTAAAATGTACTTGCCATGAGTAGTTATCCTGGTTAATTGGTAGAGATCTATTGATTTCTGCCTAAGTTTGACCTTATTGCACTTTTCTCTTCTACTACTAGGTGGCCGGGTACTTGGTGGTACTAGATACAAGAAGGGCAACACAAGGTCAGGTTATGAGTATATGGGGTATCTCAGCCAATGGGCAGGGGTTTTCTTAAATCCCTTGGCCTGCTGAGAGAGCCTATATATTTAGGTGGAGTCAGGTGATCGGTGTTCTGTGCCACCTGGACAGCTGTCTGATCGATGTGTGTCGTATTGCCCGGGATGCTAATACGGACATGGGGCCTATCCTGGGCACATCTGGCTGCTAGGCTGTCTGAGGGCCTATCCAGAAGCAAGAGAGCAGCACAGGGTTGGGACTGTGGATTGCAGTCCAACCAAAAGTGCCGGTTCTGCCGGCCAGAGAACCTGTCGGGGTCGGAGGTAGAGGAGAAGCTGTCGCCAGTAAGGAACTATCCCCTAATTACCAGGGACCACAGAGAGTAACTAAAGCAACCATTCTCACCAGTGAAGAATCAGGAAACTTCAGTGGGTATCAAGCCAGGGACCCAGCCAGGTGGTGCTTGCAGAGCAGCCTTGTGTGTCTAGCCAGGGACTGAGCAGGCCAGTGAGGGTGAAGCTTGAGAGGTATCTAGAGTGCCAAGCATGGGACCCAGCAGAGAAGCGATGATGCTTGAGGAAGATACCACAGTGAAGATTGGAGGAGCTCAAGGGATTCAGTGGAAATTTGTTGCAATTAATCTTGCAACTACCAAAGGGTGTCCTGGTCCTGACCCTTTCTCCCCCAAAGAAAAAGTTTGTTTTGAGAAATAAACTTTCTTTTGCATTCAAGAAGGTTTGGGTGCCCAATAACTTTAGCTTTAATTCTGCACCCACCATGCCTCACAACCCACTAGATACAGAAGGATGTCAGCAATCCCTGGCCCTGGAGGTTTCCATTAGATCAAAGGAGGCCTGGGACCTTTCTACACTTATATAGTTAGGGGCTGGTTTAGCACCTTGTGTGCCTCTTTAAGCCAGCTGACCTAAGGACCAGGCAATACATTATGTCTACTAGGAAAAATTGCTGCATTAGTTTGTCAGGGGCATGAACCATGAGCACGCAGGATTCCCCTCAAACCCATGGTAATGCCAAACCCGGAAACCCAAACTTCATCCCTGCTTAAGACACCGCAACATTTACGCAACACTGCATTGTCAGATGACCACCTGCAAATGGCAACATTTACCAGCTGATGCCTGAAAATTCTAGAGTAGCTCAGAGCTATAGTGAAACTATGAATCCCATCACACCTCTGCTCTGTAAGTTATGTTTGTAGCTGTCAAAGTCCAGCAGTGCTGGATACCTTGTGTCATTTAGTTCCACAAAAGCTATTGTGCCATAAAGTTCCACTTTAGCAGATTCTAACCATGAGCATTCTCTCCTTGTATTCTATAGTTAGAATGAAGTTGTTAAATTTTTTTTAGTAATTATTTATTTATTTTTTAATAATTAATATTTCTATAGCATTTCTTTTTCTCTGGGAACTCAATGTGTTTTATCTGCTGTTAGGGCAGATGGTGCGCCCACTCAATAGGATATCATACTATGACCACCTTTAGACAGGAGCCAATTAACCAACCAGCATGTCTTTGAAGTGTAGGAAGAAACCTATGCAAAGAAAGAAAAACATGCAAACTCCATGCAGATAGTGTTCTACCTAGGAATCAAATAAAGGCCCATTCACTTTTCTGCATGGCAGCAGTGACCAGTTTTATGTATATATTACAAGCCAACAGTTGGCTTTCAGATGCAAATAATCCCCAGAACCCTAGAATATGTAACCCAACACTACCCCTCTGCCATATTTCTGGGCTTTGCTATCCCATTTGTAGGTCTGGGACCCACATAATTGGTGTCCCTGTGTAGAGGGGAGGGAGACCAATGAGCACCGATCTCCCCTAACTAGAAATAACCCAGAAATTACATGTATTACTTTCACTTTTCCTAACTGCCATGGCCTGGGTAGAAGATAATGGAGCATGATTTGTGTGATCTGTGCTTCATTAGCTTAAGTAGAGGTTAGGGGAAACCTCAGGGGCCTGTTATACTCCTGATGCCTCATTAAATAGAACCTGGCAGCCCCCTATCTGATAGCGATAAAGTTAAGTTAAAAAGTGGAACAAATTACATCCAGGCACTTAAAATCCTCTAAAAAATAAAATAAAAAATTTGAGCCCCCTCTGCCTCCACAAACATGCACATACTGTACAACAAAAAAAATGCATATATGCATATATTGGGGGAGCTTACCTATGGAAAAATACCCCCCCCCCCCAATTTTAGAACCTGAGAATGAGGGACACTTCAGGAAAAAAAGTGGGAGGTGGCTTAAGGGGCAGGGTTAAACAAAGCCTGGGCTTCCCTATACTCAAAAAAATATTCTTTGATTGCTGTGTTACAAGAAACAGTCTCACAAACCCCAGCATAATTGTTAAAGAAGAAGTGGGGGGGAGACGCCAACTGAGATAGTCTTACTATTTGTGGAATATTAGTGTAATATATACACTTACAGGTTCACAGGGTGAAGATGCCCATCATGAATGGGGATGTCCTGGGATATGCTCATGTCGCTCTGCAGGCTTCAGTAACCTTCCCTCGGCCGTGGGGGTGTAGAATCCGGTCACAGGCTTCTCTGCAGTATATACTAGACAGGAAGCTCCACACTGACGAGGAATGCGGAAGTGAAGTCACCACGGCAGGGCATGCATCCAAGTGTAGGGTAAGGAATGTACAGGCTATGCGCTCGGGGCTCACAGCTCCTTCTACTGGCCTGTTTGCTCTCGAAAAGAGAGCAGTTTAAATACATGAGCAGGATGTCTCCAGCTGTGGGACCATAACCGCCAGCAGACCCACATAATTGTAAAAAGCTTTATAAAAATATTAAAAACCAATTGTTTCATAAAATGACAATTATTAAACAATTGGTTTTTAATATTTTTATAAAGCTTTTTACAATTATGTGGGTCCGCCTCCAACCCAAATCCTTCTCATCCTAGATTCCCAAGATATGAAAAAAATCCTGGCATCTGAACCCAAGAGCCCAGTGCCAGAAAAAGTTCTAGCACTTGATTCCACTATCTCATCTGGCAGGGGCACCTTGGACACTTGCCCTGCATCTGTTGTAGAGTGCCTGAATTGTCAAAAGCCATGATGGTCCCTCTGTGGCAGCCGGCATCTCCTGGATTTGAGTAGGGGTAAGAGGATATGTGCTGGTGTCAGGGAAATGGGCGTAGAAGAACTGGCAATTTTGCCAATATCCAGTGCGCATTGCGAACCAGTGCACGCAGATGCAGGATGGCACGTGTGCAGTGACGCATGCATGGCATGACAGATACTGGTTCCCTCTGGCCTATTTCATCCTGCTGC
The DNA here is from genome assembly GCA_029574335.1 of Rana kukunoris. Taxonomy (NCBI): domain Eukaryota; kingdom Metazoa; phylum Chordata; class Amphibia; order Anura; family Ranidae; genus Rana; species Rana kukunoris. The sequence goes on from CM056052.1 coordinate 480,997,625, forward strand.
TGTAAGCATTATGTTGTTGGATTATCGTCAGCTCTCCTGTGCCTCTGCATTCCTGATACTTGGACTTCCTGTTACCCATCCGGCTTGCCTTGACCCTGCTTCCCGATATCCTGGTTTGACCTCTGGCTTGTACTTCTGACTCTGCTCCGGCTTGGCTCACCGACTCCATTTCTTCTGTCTCCTGCATAAGATCCTGGCTTGTTCCAGTTTCACTACCTGACTGATCCACCTTTGGCCTGGCTCTTGGTTTTCTTTCCACCAAGTGCTTCCAGTCTGCTACAGCCATCTCCTGGTGATCAGCTCTTCTGACTACAGCAGCATCTGGCAAACCATGCTTCTTTGGGCACTGCACTCCCTGTACCATCTCCAGGGGTGTGTTGCACTTAGCCACAAGGGGAGCCCTTCTAGCACCTCAGCCTCCAATCGGTACTTGACAGCTGGGGGTGAAATCCAATCCAATCCCATCCCATCTTCTAGCACAAGTCCTCTACCTCCCAAAGCATCCCCAGCACACATCCTCTTACCCTCTCCTTCCCCAAATCACTACTTCTATTCATTGCAATTCATTGTTACCTCCCCCTCCACCTTCCTGGTCACTGTGTCCCCCCCTTTGCAAGTCTCCCCCCGGCTCCTCCTCCAGGCCTGTGTCCATGAGAATGTCAGAACTGAAAATAAGGCTTTTGTTGGCTCTGCAGTAAGTTGTACACGCAGCTGGTGGGGAGAGGTGCCATGGTGTGTAGGACCCCGGGCATCCCGCAAGTGATGTGGGGTAGATGCCCCCATTGGCATGCCCCTGCTAGCCAAGTTAGTGAAGGCAAGTGCCCTATCTTCTATATATACAATGTGCAGTGTTATATTATCATGCAGATGTTTCTTTGAACAATCACACTATATTCATTCATATAATATAATATAAAGTGCTAAGTACTTCATAAAAAAGTGCCTCCAAAGATAAAAAAAAAATCCAAGAAAAGTGTCTGGTGCATCAATAAATATTTCCCTGCTACAGTTCATACAATCGATCATAAGTGCTTAGTGTCCTTCAAATGCATTAAACCCGCTGTCAGTCATTTACATAGGTGCTCGACAACACTCAATGCCTCTTCTCCACCGGTGTTCTCATTACTCTGTGTAATTACCACCAGACCAGCAAAAATGCACCAGAACACTTGACCCCTTTTTTATTAAAAAAAGTGGGTCAAAAAGGGACTCACTCCTTTCAGATCTTCCAATGCTGTTGCTCAATATGCTCCCCTTAGACACATTACCAGCTAGCCACAGGGGAAGCCAAGAATGCCCTCATAGCATCAAATTATTTTTTATTAATACTCACATCACATAAAACATATTGCACTTACAATAACCTGTGCTATCTTCCAGCTCTCGGATCATTAAACTTAATCATGTATGGTAGCCAACTCCACTATTCCTCTATGCGAGTGTGGCATGGGATGATGGCCCTGGCCTCCGTGATTGAGCCCAGATTCCTAGGATGCCAGGATTTATGTAAATAATATCTTGGGCCACAATTTTTAGTTTAGACAAAAAAGTGTAGCGCTAAAATTATGTGAAAAATAAACTATATAATACTGCAAAGCATCATATGTGGCATAAGATAAATTATTAGATATATTACGTGAAGCAACATATAAAACTAATCACCAAGTGTCCAAAATGATCATATCTGAATAAATATGAAAAAAAGGAAAAATCAAAGAAAATTTGTTTTTATGTTGATTCAAAGTGTCCAAAAACGTGACAACAAATGAAGTGTATTTTGATAGCAGGTCCACCACCAGAGAGAAAATGGGAGGCTTACCAGAAAGCGTGGACTCAACTAAGTATATACCTAATGAGTCAAACAGACTTGGAACGATGGTATCCGGACATCAACCTTTCATTGGAAAACCAGGGATGAGGGGTGGGTATAAATCAGCTTCTCATATATTGGAAAACCAGGCAGGATGTAGCAATACCGGGACCAAGAAACTCATATGTTACATAGCTCCCAACTGTCTCTGATTTCAAGCATTGTCCCTCTTTTCTTCTCGTTTGTACCTCATTTTGGACTGATTGACTGGTTGCTAAAGGTTACAACACACATTACGGCTCACTGATTAGTTGCTAGAGGTTACAGCACATGGTTTCTTCTTGTTGATTGGTTGCTAAAGATTATTTTGTTGCCAGCGATTTAGACAATAATGGCCGTGTGTTGAGCTTGAAGAGAAGCCAAAGTGTTGTATACAACCTGGGCCAAGGATCCAAGGTGCTTAACCTGTCTGATATCTTGCTATGGAGAGGATGATTCCTAATTTTTAGTTAGTACTAAACTGATGGCCTGTATGGCTTTTAAAGTGTCATCTAATGTCAGTTTTGTGTACCTAAGTTTGACACTTTTTCACGTGCCTAATTTAAAGACTTAGCATGTTGGATTCCTTATTACTCAGCACAACCTCATCAAATTGTTAGTATGTTCATGTGACATAAATTAAAACTTAGAGGCTCCTATGCTTAACAGGAAATTTAGCTAAACGGCCCGGCTGACACTATCCTACCACACCGCAGCCCTCAACTAATTCCTGGTCTCCTACACTGCCTGGAATCTGCGTTCCTACTGTTATGGGATTACTCCCTCCTCTCCACATATCTAGCTGTCTGAGTGTATTACCGTACTAATCTGACCAGCCCCCTTATATGCTGCGGTGCATACATCTGGAGTGAGCCATCCGTTTTACTTTTATTTGGACCGCCTACCAGCCTTTTGGACTTCTTAGGCCGCGTACACACGAGGGGATATGTCCGCTGAAAACGGTCCGATGGACCGTTTCAGCAGACATCTCCGCTCGTGTGTATGGGCTAGCGGACAGATTTCTCCACCCGACAGATTTCAAAGCAAGCTTTGAAATCTATCCGGTGGGAATCTGTCCGCCCGACATGTCTGCTGGTTAGTACACTTACCAGCAGACATGTCGGCTCCCACCGCCGCCGCGCCGCTGCCGAATGGATTCGGCGCATGCGCGGAAGTGTTTTACTTCCTGGTGCGGTGACGTAGCGGTGACGCGGCGGCGTCAACGTCACCGCCGCGTCATCGCCACGTCACCGCGCCGTCCGGCGGCGGGGAATTTGATCCGATGGTGTGTACACGCCATCGGATCAAACTCCCGATTGGACATATCCGATGGAAATGGTCCGCGGACCGTTTTCATCGGATATATCCGATCGTGTGTATGGGGCCTAAGTGTTACATCCAGTACACGTTACCGGTTTCCATATCTAATGATACCCACTTTTGTGGACAAAAATCTATAGCTCCTGAAGAAGCATTCAACTGCGAAACATGTAGAGCTTATGTTCATTGTTACCTATATCCACAGTAGCGATCAACTAGTGTTGGTGTCTACATTGGACCATTCTTGGTTTTAACAACCACTTTCTCTTTGTTCACTTACAAAATATTGTATAGTGATCAAATATGTGTTTCTTTATTGTAATTTTATGAATTTGTACTGTAACGCTGATTCTAACATCAAAGTCCTTTTGGGGTTGCATCAATAAAAATGTATTTTATGCTAATGATTGGTGCCTAGAAAGTCCATTTTCTTTTTCAAACAACAAATCTTTCTATAAATTAAAACTACCATTCTCAAGGGTCTCTGCTTTTAGAAAACATATAATGTTATGGTATTTGAACAAATCTTCAGCCAGGTCCGTTTTAACATGCACAATGAAAGGGTTAAAGAGCTTACGAATGACCCCCCCCCCCTTCCATTAACATGTCTCATTTTATCACATTTCCCAAAAATAAGGAGATTATTCCTCATTACAGGATTGTGGCCTCGTGGCCAACTGTTTATCCAGAACAGCTGGTGCACAGCATAAATACTGCCTAATATAGAGCCATTTATTCTAAACTGCATACATCTGGTCAGGCATGTTGGCCATCATCAGTACAGTAGGAGGGAAGCATTTTTTTTTATGGAGTAGAGCTTGGGAACTAACAAACCCAGAAGGTTATGGTGAGAAGATGGCGAGAAGGGATTAAAGAAACCAAAAGCTGTTTACTGAACCAATGAGGTCACAGTGAAGGAAAGTAAAGGGCGTTTTGATTGCTTTAGTCCATTCTAACCAAAACCTTGTGGGTTATACTTTCTCAGAAATCTATATGCAAACCCAGGAAGAATATACAAACTGAATGCAAATAGGGTCTCGGTATGAATCCGACATTTCACTACAATACATTACTGGGATCCTTTTGTAATGACTGTCTATATTTGACATGATTTTCCAACAAGCCTGTTCACATCACAATGCAGGTTTAGAAATAAGTCATTATAAATTTATAGCAATTAGAGTTAGATAACAAGCTCTAAAATAGTGTGCTCTTTTTTTAAAGAGCATCACAAAAGAGCCAAAAGTTTGCATTTCAATTGTGTTTCTATAGTCATTAATCAATTGTGGTATCAAAAATCCATGTTTTGTACCCACAATCAACCTCTACCATTGTTTTATGTAACTACTAGATTGCAAGAATTATTACGAAGTAAAATAAAAAATAAAGAAATTAATCTAAAGCTAAAAAAAATCAGCATTGGATTGGATCATGTGTTTTATAATACACACAGACCTACAAAACTATGAGAAGACATTTTCACAGGAACGGGCCTATTCAATGGTGGGGAAGCAGACAACCTTTTCTATAGATAATTCTATACCTATACTTTGTGTAACCTATAGCTTTTCTATTATTTAGTAATTAAATCTAAAGCCCTGTTATATCTAAAGCCCTGTTGGGTAAAGTGACTGATAATTTTACCTCAGGAAAGTAATCAATGTTGGGCTTAGGAAAGCAAACCCTTCTTTGTCAAGCCTAAACCCCCCCAGAAGCTCAGTGTGCTTCTGTTCTCCACCTACCTCTTTCTGATACAAGCTACTGAAAAGTGAGTGTGCTATTGTTTATATCAGTGGTCTCCAAACTGCAGCCTAGGAGACAATTGTGGCCCTTTGCTTGCTTTTATCCAGCCCTTGGGGCACTATTATATCCACTGATACCAACAGAGGGGCATAATTTCACCAACACCACTGAGGGGGCACAATTCCTCCTGATGACACTGACAATGGGGCACAATTATTCCCAATGACCCATTGACACCAACATTTGGGCTTAATGAAACCAATAATGGGGCACAATTTCTCCCAATGACATCAACTATGGGGGAGAACTCCTTCCACTGACACCAACGGTGGGGCCTAATTCTTCCCAATGACCTAATGACCCATTGCCACCAACAACTGGACCCAATGACCCCAACGATGAGGCACAATTCCTCCCAAAGACATCAAATGGGCCCATTGACATCAATGATGGGCACGATTCCTCCCAATGACACCAACAATTGGGCCCAATTATACCAATGATGGGGCACAATTCCTCCTACTGATAGTAAAGATCTGGCCTTGTTTTTTCTCGCTGATGTTGGGACCTTTTCTGATCTCAATGGCTACAGTCCGGCCTCCCTAAAGTCTGATGGACAATAAACTGGCCCCATGTTTAAAAAGTTTTGAGACCCCTGGTTTATATGAATAAACATACTGTATACAGTAATTTTATCCAGATCCTAGGCACTTGACCATTTTGTTTTCTATGCTCTGGCAGTGATCAGTTCAGATTCTTGGGAGAAGTCTGCAAATGTTCCGCAGCTCACAATGGATGATGCTTATTATAACTAATGTACACTAGCTTTTATTTATATATGGACAGATATCATAAATACTTGTGTGCTTTTGGTTCTTGATTGATGTTTGACATTTGAAAAAACGTGTCTCATGCAGTTTTTGAGGTTAAAGAACATAAACAGTGTTTACATAATATATATTAAGTGTGTACACAATAGAGCAAATCTCTCTTTTATTCCACATTTTTACAAATATATTTATGCAGGCCAAAAATCCCAATTTAAAAGATATATATCAGCTGATAATAGACTATTGCCTGCTATCAGTTGATATGGCAGAGCCACTCTAGGCTCTGGAAGGATCCCAACAATAATGTTGGGATCCACCCAGCTGCACGGCTGATAGCTGCCCCCACCTCTCAGCATGCATCTGAGAGCTGAACCCATCTGCTTCCACCCCCACTCTTGCCAGGTGCCCCAGTGAGCATCGCAGGAGCAGTGCAGGGAGCAATGACTGACAGCCACTGCTCTCAGATCTGAGCAGACCAAGAGCTGAGTAAACAGGATAAACAGCAGTATTGTGATTGCTCAGTTCTCGGGCTTAGAGCTAACAGGAGAAAGCTGCAGCGTCACACCAATGCTACAGCATAGAGGTGAGTGTGTACATTTATTTTTATACAAACCCCAAACCTGTACTTTAAGTGTATCAATTTCAAATGCAAAACAAATACATAATTTGATAACTCCATAGACAGTATTTAAAGTGATTGTAAAGTCAATTTGTTTCCCAATAAAAATAACAAACAAGTTATACTTACCTGCTCTGTGAAGTGGATTTGATCAGAGCAGTCTGGATCCTCCTCTTCTTGGGTCCCTATTCTGTGCTCCTGGCCCCTCCCTCCTGTTGAGTGCCCCCACAGCAAATAGCTTGCTGTGGGGGCACCCAAACTGAGTCACATTCATACATGGAGCCCGTCCCCTCTCTCTCTCCTGATTGGCTAGTCGACTTTAATTGACAGCAAAGGCAGCCAATGGTGCTGCTGCTGTGTCTCAGCCAATCAGGGAAGGAGAATTTCAGACGACTGAGACAATGGTGGACATTGCTGGACAGAGAGGGACCTCAGGTAAGTATTAGGGGGGCTGAGGGGGGCTGCTGCACACAGAAGGCTTTTTATAAAAAATCTTCTGGCTTTACAACTAGGTAATTTTGAACAGGAGGGACCACAGTCAGCTTCCAATGGTCCCTCTCCTGGATGCCCCAAATTATGGGGTCCTTGTATTGGCACTTCAGCATGAATAAGTCCATCCACCACAAATTACCAGTGGCAGAGAAACTATCTTGCCTCACCTACATACAACTCCCAGTGCTTGGGAGTGGGAAAACATACCGCTGGAAGCTTCCCCCATGTTCTCCTCCTCCTCACTGCTGGCAACTCAATCCTACTTCTCCTCCTCCTGCTCTTATAGTGACTGGTGCTTCCTCAAAAGGACAAACACAGTATAGCAGACCCTGAGACAGCACAGAGCCCTGCTCCTATCCCCCTGCTACCTTGCCTCCAGTGCCTGGTCAATTACACCACACAGCGTTTGTCCCAGCAGAAACAACAGATGGATCGGGTCACTGATCCCTGACCCATCACGGCTCATCATTCTGGTCACCTCTTTAAATGGTGACAACACAATGCACACAACCATACAATAAACATAGCAATAGGGGATTTAATATAAAAAAAAGTCCCTCCAAAAAAAAAATATGTTAAAACTCCAAACACTTATGCCGCATACACACGATCATTTTTCGGCATGGAAAAATTTAGTTTTTCGGGTTGTAAAAAATGATCGTGTGTGGGCTAAAATGTCATTTTAAACCCGCGCATGCTCAGAAGCAAGTTATGAGACGGGAGCGCTCGTTCTGGTAAAACTACCATTCATAATGGAGTAAGCACATTCATCACGCTGTAAAAGACAAAAAAGCGCAAATCGTCTTTTACTAACAAGGAATCGGCTAAAAGCAGCCCAAAGGCGAATAGAACTTCCCCTTTAGAGTGCCGTTGTACGTGTTGTAAGTCACCGCGCTTTGTTCATCATTTTTCAAAAATGTTGGTGTGTGGGTTACATCGTTTTTAATGATGAAGTTGGAAAAACATCGTTTTTTGGACATGCTGAAAAACAAATTTTTTTTTAAAACGACGTAAAAAAATGCACCATGTTCGATTTTTTTTTTTTTGTCGTTTTTCAGAAGAATCATTTTAAATGACGTTTTTAAAAACTGCGGTTTTTTTTTTTTCATGCCGAAAAATGATCGTGTGTACGCGGCATAACCCTAAAACAATAGAACAAAATAAAAACACTTTTTATAACAAAAAAAATTGTAATTGTTTTGAGAAAATAAAAACAAGTAAAACTAAGAAAAAATATTTAACCCCCCCCCCTCCCCCCAAAAAAAGGGGGGACCAGCAGCAGATAAACAGCAATGGAAGTTTTTGCTGACACAGACAAAAAGGTAGTTCTAAAATGGCCTGAATACAATGGTTGATACCCACAGAAATACACCCTACAGTGATGGAGCACTAAAAAGCACAGTGAATATAAGGAGTGGGGGTACACTTAATTTTCTGTAGTCCACCACACTGCAATTCATTGTTATGAAGCAGTGACAATATACAGCATTGAATATACAGTAGCATTGTATAGCTCTGTACATAGCACACTAGAACTGTACAGCAGTGGTTCTCAACCTGGGGGTCAGGAGCCCCTCGGGGGTCAAATGATGATTTTCCAGGGGTCACCAAATCCTGGGCTGTTCCTGAAGCCTGCACCGCTCTCCCAGCCACTTTGCAGCCGCCCATTCAATTTATGGCATGGCTGGGGGGGGGGGCATGGCATTGGGGCAGAGACTAGAGATCAGCTGACTGGTGGGGAATGTGAAGTGGGAGGGGCTAGAGGAGATTTTGGCATAGGTGTTACTGCTGCAAGACATCACAGAGCTGAAGACACAGTGAGTAACACTACCTGTGATTATAGTTGCCATTAAAAGTCCCCACTACAGTTCCCAGATCAGCAGAGGACCTTGATCAAAAGCATCCAAGTTGGCAGATCAGAACTCTCCCCCAGCATTGCCCCTGATCCCAACTCCCCGCCAGCCCTTCCACTGATCCCAACTCCCCACCAGCCCTGCCACTGATCCCAATTCCCCGCCAGCCCTGCCACTGATCCAAACTCCTAAAAATAGAGACTACATGGAAGGGAGAGGAAATAGGGGTAGGAACAAAGAAAGGAAGAGAAAGAATAAGAGAAATAAACAAGAAAGTTGGCCAGATGGGGGGGGGGCATTTTTTTTCTAGGACAGAGAGTGGTAAAAGGGAAAGAAAGGAGAACAAAAAATGGTACATCCTAAAATGTACCATAAGGGGGTTTAATACTGTACGAGTGGAAGGACCTCAGGGAGCGCTAAATGTCCGTGGGTTATGGGTGCAAATTACTTCTCTTGCCTTGGAATCTGACAACCCACACTACAAAAATAATTTTACTGTTGGGGGTCCCCACAACTTGGTAAATTTTATCAAGGTGTCACGGCACTAGAGAGGTTGAGAACCACTGCTGTACAGTAACAATAAAAAAATTCTCTCCCTTACAAAGCTGTCAACTCACCCTCAGTACTCCAACATACACTGGCAAATGGCTTAAGAGAGAGCTGTTTTTTGATAGGGAGGCAGCTGGCAAATTTTCACAGCACCATTATTGGCCATACTTTCCTACTGGACCACAGTTCATAGGTTATGCAAAGCATTATGGAGGTTCATTATTTGTGTTGGACAAATGCGTGTGTGGCACTACCCCCCGCAAGAGCTGCTTCGTAATTTGGGTTCTCTGGTGACACACCTGGTCGAATTAAAGTTACTGCAATCAATTATAACAAAACTAGTATAGATACCTTTAACTCAGCTTTGAATTAGCACCAGGAATTAGACCATAAAAGGTAGATTCAAACACAGTCTGCTGGACAGTATAATCACTATGCCAAGGTAAGTAAGAAAATAGTTCTGTATCAATAGACTGGTATTAACTCATGAATCAGCAAAGTCAGCCATAAACAGTGCATCTAAACATTAACTGCAATGTGAATAATAACACTATACTGTAACTAGTCTAGAGTGCACTCTAGAAGAATGGCTATGATATGATGTAATGTTACCTGAGAGAAACCTCTTAGCATAAGCAATAGGTGAAGGTCTCTGTATAACAGATGTAAAGGGTCCATCTTTAATCTATACTCCTTAGCTGGATTGCGTTTGGGACCCAATTGTATCACTGGTGCACATGAGAATATTCCCAGTTGAGCCTGAATGCAGTAATAAGGCTACTAGATCGCTGTATGGTCAGTTCCTAAAGAGCTCAGTCTCTTTAGCAGCAGATAGTAAATCCTCACAGCAACAGCTCACCCTCATGTCACAAAAAAAAAAAAATGTGTAGCGTCAATCAAATAAGTGTCACAACAATGTGTAATAATGTGCACTAGATACACACAAACCAATTGTGTATATGTACTTGTTACAAAGTGAATTAAACAAATAGCTGACCCATAAAGGGTTATAAATTGAATATAGAGTCCATGAAAAAAATTGATTCACTGAATAGGAAATGTTCATATTATATAATCATTAAACATTATATAGTCAATGGAAGTACCGTAAGTAACACCACGTGAAAATGGTTGTAAGGTGAGGCAACTGCCGTCTTGTTCCGAGTGAAAAAAGTGACCGCCACCAGTGAGGATAAATAGAGGCTTACTGGAAAAGATGGACTTAGAATGACATACGTCACTAAAAGTCAAGATGAGCTTGTATGTGTGATAATCAGTCAGAACACACAGGGGCTATATAGATGTACACGTCTATATCACTTGATAGAAGGCGGACAGACACAGGGCACAGTGTGCTGCACCGAGCACACAGAAGGGAGAGGCTAGGGAGGCGCAGCATACCGAATGACCGATTGGGGGTACTGTAGGTGGGCTTCGCTGAGTGGAGAAAACTTCTCATGTCTGCAACTTCTCCGGCTGTGTTCAGCGCTTCCTTCCCCGCAATTCCCTGAGATCATCACCATCCAAATGGTTAGGCCGTCCCTGGGCAGTGCAGCGGTGCTCAAAGTAATGGCTGCACAAGCCGCGCAGCCATTACTTTGACAGGCTGTCACTCAAACCGGCCCACTGAGCCATTGGCCCATCAGGAAACTCCCAGTTGTCCCGATGGCCAGTCCATCCCTGGGGGCAGAGTGAAATACGCTGGGGGCACGGCCTGACGGGAGCCCAGGCTGAGGTTGTCATTTCACCACTGAATACGTTCATGAATGTGCGGCATCTGGAATTACCTCCTCTCTCTCTCTCTCTCTCCAACTTCCCTGCTTGTACAGGGCCAGTACTGTATTTACATCCTCTGGTCCCCCAAAGAACAGGAAACCTTGGCATGTATTGATCTAGCCATTATTCCCTATGAGTCAGCCAAGTACATAACCTGACTACCCCCTCCTTTCTTGCAAAGTAAGCATATACCTTGTTTGAAGATGATATTAAGAGGAAATATGAGGTCCTAAAACCCATCTCAATCTTTCTTAAAGGACTGCTTTTTAATTTTAGACCCAGCGACCAAATTAGAGCTTCCCACCACCTTCAAAGGCTCATACGTATCCTCCTACTTGATTTGTTTCAACCTATTCTTGGGAAACAATGTGCTAAACATACACAATAAAGGACAACCCACATTTCCACCTGTGTGAAGTTCATGCCTACCATGTTACAAAGATAAGAAGCATTGGTGTGGTAAAATTGCATTTGCCCCACACAGGAAAAGTAGTGATTGGCAGCAGATCAATTTGTGGCAAATGACTGAAAAGAATGTCACCCCATTGGGCAACATCTTATATTTATATATGGTCCTTGTACCTGGAGAACAACTAGAGAACCCAGGAATAAAAGTCAAGTTAGTGTTTTAGAGGGGAAGATGTGCCGCACATTAAAAAGTATACATCTCTAGTCCATGGGCCATTATCATCAATCACTGTTAGAGCACCTAATGATTAAAAGTTATAGTGGGTTGGTTTGAACTGCCTTTGGACCAATGGGAAATAAAATGATAGTGTGAGTGATGAAAAGAAAAGATTAATTTGAAGAGATAGTCTGTCTGTTAATGCTTTGCAACAAATTATGTCTCCCTTGTTCCACACTTTCCCTTTATATTTGTTCCAGAACTCATCCAAGGTCTACATGCTCATCTCTGTATCACAAAGTCCAGGCATTTATTTTATCATCTCCAGCTTTTGACAGGTGCGACTTTCTCACTGCTTAGCACACATGTGATTAATCAGAAAGGTCATACAAAATATATGACCTGTTGCTCGATCTTTAGGCTTTGATTTGTGCAGAAGGAGCTGTCTACCTACCGACAGATGTCTTCTAAGTGTAGGATTTTGAGTATAACTGTGTAAAATAAGGGATTTTCCATTTTTTGTAAGTTTATGCCTAAAAGCAAGTTATTTGATACACCATGTTAAAGAAATGGGAGATGCTGTAGGGGTTTTACAATGTGAAGGAAGAAATACTGCAGGGATGGAACCCAGGAATGGTATTAGGCCTCATATATAACTAAAGGAAAGGAATACAAAGTGATCTGACCAATCAGATTTAGCTAAAGCTTTATGGCTGGAAATCAACAGCTGGAATATAGCTATTAACAATACATTACATTTAATTTAAAGTACTGTATCTGTAGAGCCAAAACCTGTTCAGTTTGGATAGAGTAGTGGAGCATTAAAACCCCTGTCAGTTTTATTTTTGCCATCTGCATTTCACTATGGAGATTTCTCTTCACTTTCTGTCCTGTGGACTCAACAGGAAGTGAGAGCATAGCTTTCCAAATTTGGGGAATTTCCCCTCTTAAGCCGTGTACACACGATCGGATGGAATTTTCCATTGGAATTCCGATGAAGCTGACTTCCATCAGTCCTGCATACACACTGTCAGACTAAATTCTGACTGTCCAAAACGTGGTGACGTAAAACACTACGACGAGCCAAGAAAAATAATGTTCAATGCTTCCGAGCATGCGTCGATCTGATTCTGAGCATGTGTGGGTTTTTCTTCGTCGGAGTTGCACACAGACGATAGGAATTTCCTGTCGTTTTTTTTTCCATCGGAAAAAAATAAACATGTTCTATTTCTAAACACATTCCCATCGTGTGTACGCGGCATTAAGCTAGCCATACACACAGCATGGATGGACAAATCTCCCACTACGGCTATAGTGTTTTCACAGCCAAAATTCAAATATGATAATACGTGAACGGTGGTTTCATTTAATTAGATGCAACAGCTTTTCAGCCACTGTTTTTTTACTCAGCTCCTTCGGTTTTTCAATCAAAAGATATTGGGTGGGAGGAGATGGTCAACAGGATTATTCACAGAGAGATTTCGATCAGTGTATTGCCAGTTTTAGACAGTTGTCATGGGAATAAGTGTCCACATCAGAAGCTTTCCCTTCTATTCCTGTTCTGGTACCAACTCAAAACTTTGGATTTTTTTCCCCCTTACTTTTGTTCTCCATTATATTAGTAACCAGAACAGAGAGGGTTCTTTAACCCTGTAGCTTACACAATGCAGTGCCTCTTTATGACTACATGTTCTAAGATCCATTGCAGCTGTGTCCCCTGTTCTTCTCACTGCTGCTGCTTTGAGGGAGGGGGAGGAAGTAAAAGGAGTGGATGGGGGCAGGGTGGAATGACCATTTGGGCCATCGGGCACTGCCCGAGGGCCCCATGCCACTAGGGGGCCCCATCAGGTTTGCCAGCCTCAGTAAAACCAGAGACAGTATGTAAAAATCTGTCTTTGTTTAAAAATCTCAAGATTATAGCTGGTATTCTGTCTGTATGTATACTGTGTGTATGCTGTGTGTATGTGTGTGTAAACTGTGTATTTATACTGTATGTGTGCATACTGTGTGGTCCCATAATCTATTGCCTGGGGGCTCCATAATCTCCTATTGCCTGGGGGCCCCATAATCTCCTATTGCCCGGGGCCCCATGAGTTATCAGTCTGCCCCTGGATGGGGGATCACAGTCCACAGCCACGCTGCCTCTGTACAATGACGGTGGTGAAGCCCAAGCACTCTGCTCCGAGAACCCGGAGAAGTAGCTAACATTTCTCACCAGGATGTACATGATGCCTTCTAAATTATGCTTTATCTACCCCTCACACTCTGATGTTCGTTGACATTGCCACCCAGTCACATGGTCCTACGTACACATCTGGTGGGAATGTCTACCCAAGGATGCTTCCTGGGGTAGGATTATTGGATTGTACAACTATATCTACTTAGATAAAATTGTTAACTCACATAAACTAGATTTTTTAACGTTTCTCCACCAAGTTATTTTTGAACCCAAGAAGACTGTCCTGAGATACTTCCTCTTCGCTGTTTGACACTCCATATTTAGACATTGGAAGTTTACTAAAATCCCTGTAGTAGAAAAGCTGGACATTCTGGACAACAAGTATGGAACAATGCTGTTACTTATTTTTCTGATTTTGTGGATTACCAGGTGTATGCAAATTTAGCTTAACAGAGCTCCATTCTATGCTGCTATAATTCTTTACTTACTCATTTATGTGCAAACTGCTATTTACTGTAACCTGTGGCAATATACAGTAATGGGTTCATATACCACTAACCAGTATGATGCTTGATTTTTGATACTGAACCTTAGTTGTGTGCAGGGTATCTATATTTGTGCTACCAGTAGCAGTGCAGTATCTATTTTGAACCTGGTGTGTCAGTGGGGCTGAGGTTGTTCTCAGGGCCGAGGCAGAGGACCCAATCTACCAAACGGCTCCTGCGGGGTAGTGCTAAATACACTATACTAGAACTTATATTTACCAGTTTACCTTACATACCCATAGCTATTTAGTGTCCACTGTCCCAGTCATGTGATGACTATTATAGTGCTAGTAACAGTGACTATTTGAATATGGCTCAATAAAATAAGGCTGACACCCCTTGTTTACTTCCATTGGAAGTAAAAAGTTATATAATGGCTCTGAGGGGTGCTTGCTAGAGTACAAATGAATATGTTTGCCCTTCCACTACTACTCACTGACTGCCCTGCCACTATCTACTGCTCATTGATCAGCCTTCCACTACCTACTGCTGATACAAATATCCAAAAGGAAAAGTATGAATCTTTCATAATGGCCACATTAGGTGTGCAGACCCAAGAGCTCAAGCAAAGATATCTTACTAATAGAGACCCTGAGAGATATGAGAAGTTGACAAGTGGTTTAAATAGTATGTAAGCCCTGAAAATGAGCTTATATATTTTTAGTCCCTTTAAATATACAGTTAAAAATATATTTTTTATATTAGTTTGATAAGTGCAAAAATATACCTTGATACTGCCATTAATCCATATCCTGCACTAATTGTTATCAGTTAATTTTGTTCCCAGCTCTCTGAGGACTACTGAACTACACTCTCTGGGCCAGATTCAGGTAGATGCGCGCATATTTTATCCGGCGTAGCGCAGCGCATATACGTTACGCTGAAGCGAACTAGTGAGTCAAGTCCAGTATTCACCAAGCGCATGTTCGTTACTTTGCGGCGGAGTAACGAAAAAGCGCTGGCACAACCCGACGCAAGTGGAAGTGGGTGTGATCATATGTAAATGATGGGCGGAGCCCAGCGCAGTGACTTACGTTCATCGCATCATCCACGGAGCATGCGCAGTGAGGGAGGGCTCCCCTCGCTCCCCTGTGCGCATGCTCACAACTTCCGTCTGTACCACTTCATGGGAAACGCCAGCGCAATGTGTTCCGTTGCGCGTATAAAAGCGGCCGCAGATGCGCCTTTCCGGCACAAAAGTATATCCGGTTTCCCCCACCCCAGGGAAGTAACTTTTGCTGTATGATGGCTGCTCCCGTTCCCCCCAAAGAGAGGAGAAACCTCAATTTTAATGCCCAGGAGCTCACCCTAGTGATCTCCGCTATGGAGACCTACAACGACTTTCTCCATGGCAGGAAAAGTCGGAAGACCAGCCGGGATAGGAAGCAGGGCATCCTGGAGTCCATTGCTGGCAGGGTCAATGCTTTGGGCTACTCCACCCGGACTGCTGCCGATATCAGCAAGAAAATTAATGACTTGAGGCGGAAAGTCCAGGGCAAGGTGGCCACCATCAGGAGGCATGAGAGGGGCACGGGTGGTGGACCCCCATGTGCGGTCAGCCTGACCACGGAGGAGGAGGTGGTCGCCCGCTGCCTGGAGAGGGAGCAGTTGGAGGGGGTCCCGGGATATGATTCCGTGGAGGAAGGCTCCAGGACAGGTAAGTGTTTTTTATCCCCTATTTGGTGTGTTGCATGTGGGGGGGAGGGTACACGTGCCAAGTGTGTGGGACCACCCAACATGTGTCTGCTTTGTGTCATCCACAGATGACGGAGCTGGGCCATCATCTGTCGGCGGCCAGTCCACCCCAACGCCCCAACGGCATCCTGGGTGGTGAACACCATGAGATGGAGGAGAGTGCCCACACCTCGCCTGATAAGGTGGTTGAGGAGGAGCCTGGCTTTACAGATCAGGACTTTGTTTTAATTTTGGAGGAGTCCTCCCCTTCTGCAGGGCCCTCTGTAATCCCCTCCCCCATTCTAGGAAACCCCTCAAGGGCGACTCCATCCCCCCGGGGACAGCCATCTCCTGGCCCCAGGAAGGCGACCCGGAAGACCAGGGGGTGTCTGATTTGTTCCATGACCAAATGGCCTGGGACCAGGCCAGGCAGACCCAGCAGATGGGGGAGATTGCTGGGCATCTAGACCGAGTGGCTGTGTCAGGAAAGGTTCCATCCGCTGGTGCTATTTATGTTCTGTCTTGCAGTGCTGCGTCCCACCAGCAGGGGTCTCCTGGCAGTTCGGAGCTGTCAAGGGAACTTCCCCCTGCTGGTATATCACCTTTGGGACGCAGTACTGGCCTCCACCAGCGGATGGATCCTGACAGTTTGGAGCACACAACCTTTCTTGCGCTCAGCTGTAACATGAACTTAATCAGCAGCTCTATTTATACACGGCGAGCTGAAGCAGAGCTCGCCCTGGTATCGTAACTCCTTCCTGATCTGAGCCTGTATCCTGACCCTGTCTTTTGGATCCTGATTCTGAGCCTTGACCCTGTTCCGTGATCCTTGATCCTGATCCTGATCCCTGCCTGGACTCTTCCAACCCTGTATCCTGGTTCCTGTCTTCCCTGGAGTCTTATCCTGCAGCTTGTCCATCCATCCTCTCCCTTCTCTGTTCCGTCCCCATCCTCACCTATCTGCTGACATCCCATGTGTATGACCTCGGCCTGGCTTGATTTATGAATACGGTATCCCCTTTTGTTTGTATATACTGTTTGCTGTTTCTCACTGGTTGTCCCCACTTATTTTGTAAATAAACACCTCTTCACTTCACTATCTCTTTGTTTGGTTTCCTCTGTGCAGTCACACAGTACTGATCTATAACCTCTCCTGACAGGCTGACAGCCTGGGCTCCGTGTCCCAGCTGACCAACGCTGTGCAGGACGTCAGCTGCAACTGCGCTGCAGTGGTGACCAGCCTGGGGGAGATGCAGGCTGATGTTCGGCACCTCACTGCAGCCGTCCATGCCAACACTGCTGCAATCCGGGAACAGGGGAGGCAGAGGCAGCGTGACCAGCGGCATAATGTCACCCGCCAGCTGAGGATGCAGGCCCAGACCAACCACTATCTGAGCCGGATTGCCGTGGCCTTGGAGGACATGCAGCCAACACCTGCCAGGAGTGGCCCACCCGGGGATCAGCCACCTCCAGATGCCCCCCCACCCCCACCCACTCCCTCCAGGCAGCTGAGGAGCAAGAGAGGGCCCACAAGAAAGAGCCCCCGTCAGCCCAGATGAGGGCATTTTTTTTTTTATATATTTTTGGCTCAGGTTATGAGTTTTTATTTTTATTTTTGTTCAGGTTATGAGTATTTATTTTAATTTTTGCTCAGGTTATGAGTTTTTATTTTAATTTTTGCTCAGGTTATGAGTTTTTATTTTAATTTTTGCTCAGGTTATGAGCTTTTTATTTTAAGTTTTATTTTAAGTTTAACTGCACACGGTCAGGAGTGCAGGGGACAGTGTGAATGGTGTGTGAATGTGAGGGGGTGGCACTCCTGCCAGTAAGGGGTGTCACCCTCGGCCGTTGGGGAGAAGTTATCCCCACGGCTGTGTGAATGACGTGTGAATGGTGTATGAATGGACAGCGACATCATTGGGGCCTTGACGCCGGCGTTGCTGCTCCCAAGTCCTGCATGTTGGACTTGGGCTAATCCAATGCGATGTGGATGTGGTGTGTGTGATCTAGGGACATCAGTGGTGTGCATGCGTGCATTGTCCGTGTGATCAATGTTTTTGTTTAGTGTCCAAAGATGCCTACGGCGAGGACCCTCCTGACTGCTCTTCCATCAGCTGAATGGGTCTCCTCTGGCAGGGGGGGGCTGTCTGGTTGGGGGGTCAGGTCATCACGTATGTCAATCTGCAGGCCCTTTCTTATGGCAAAGTTGTGCAGAATGCAACATGCACCAATGATCTGACACACGAAGGTAGGGGAATACAATAGGGCCCCCCCAGACTTATCCAGGCAGCGGAAACGGGACTTCAGGAGCCCAAATGTTTGCTCCACCACTGCACAAGTTTTGATATGTGCTTCATTGTATCTTCTCTCTCCTCTGGTTTGGGGGTTCCGGAAAGGAGTCATTAGATGGGGTCCCAGTGCATATGCAGAGTCACCTGTAAGGGAAAAGACAGGAGGATGTTAGTCATGCATGTGCCCCTTGTGATGTCAGCATCATGGGGGGGACAGTCATGCCTGCCACCCATGTCACTCACCAACCAGCCAGCTGTCCCCATACATGTTCTGTTCGAATTCCATTGGGATGGGGCTCTGATTGTAGATGAAGCTGTCATGGCTGGATCCGGGGTGTTTGAGGCGTTGGGCATCGGCTATCACCTGTACGTTGATGGAATGCCAATGCTTCCGATTGCGGTATATGTGCTCTGTTGCACTGGGGGGCTGGAGTGCCACATGTGTGCAATCAATGGCCCCCACGGTGCGTGGGAATCTGGCAATGCTGTAGAAATCCTGCATTGCCTTCAGCCGCAGCTCCTCAGTGGTGGGTCTGATGAAGTGGTGGGACATGCGTCTGAGGATTGCAGGGATAACCTGGTGCACACATCTGCTCATGGTGGACTGTGACATCCCAGCCACCACTCCACTGGAATGATCCACTTGCAAGGAAATGAAGTGTTGCCAGTACCTTCACCAGTGGCTGCACTGCTTGTGAGCGGTGTGTTGGGCTGGTGATTAGTGTTGCTCAAGAATATTCGCATTGCGAATATTCGTTACGAATATTGCATATTCGAGCATTCGCGAATAACTCAAATATCGCGGTGAATATTCGCTATTGCGAATATTCATATTTTTTCAAATTTATTTTTAAAACAGATCACATCCTAGTGATCTCCATCGACGTCTAAAAGCATTGCTGGTATGATTAGAGACCCTGGGCCGAGTAGCTGAGGCGATCGTTTTATGTTGCCGAATATTCGCAATGCGAATATTCGTATTACGAATATTCGCGAATACTTTCTCTGCCCTTCTTTTGCATCAGAGTTCTCCTACCACAGTTGTCAGAGGTTAGCAACCTCCATAGCAACCAATAGGAACCTGCCTGCACGACCATTATATAAGATCACTCCCAGCAGTATTTCAGTGCAGATTCACAAGGTGGCTAGAGAGAGTGGAGTGTTTCTGTGCGTTTTTCCTGTGTATTGCGATCTTAGAGCTTAGCATTGTGCTTCCTATAGTGCTTTCAGTTCTGAGTTTGCTGCTTCTAAAACCAAATGCTTTTTTTCAAAGCAAAAGACCCAACAGCTTTTCTAAAAGCTCAGATTTGTGTTGTTTTGTCCAGGTTAGTGTAGCTTAGTGTTAGAGAGATTTCTGTGTAGTTAGTGTAAGTGTGATTTCTTTAAGGTAGCTTAGTTTAGTGTGTGTTTAGTCTCTGTGTTTTGTGTATAAAAAAAAAAAATAGCTTTAGTTTAGTCATATAAGTTTGTGTAAGTAGAGTTAGTGTTTAGTGCATATTAGTTTATTATTTGTAGTCCTCGTCTTTGTCCTTGTCAGTCAGTGTAAAAAAAAAAAAAAAAAAAATTTGCTTTAGTTTAGTCATATAAGTTTGTGTAAGTAGAGTTAGTGTTTAGTGCATATTAGTTCAGTAATCCAGGAAATGATCTCCGTTTTCGCGTGTTGTTTTTTTTGATAAAATATCACGAATATTCGATATTAATGAATATTTCACGAATATTCTTCTATATATTCGTGAAATATCGCGAAATCGAATATGGGGTATTCTGCTCAACACTACTGGTGATGTCATCCTGCAGGGTTGTGGTTAGTTCAAGTATTGCATCAGGGCTGAATCTGAAGAGGCGATACACCTCCTAATCCCCCATGCCAAAGAGGCTCATGCGCGTGCGGTATATCCTCTCACGTGCCCGCCTCCTCCGTTCCGGGGGACCCATTAGTAGTGCTAGGACCACGGCTGCCCCTGGCATGTTGGCACACAGAGGTGTTGTCCTTGCAAGTGTGGTTGTTCAGCTTGCTATTTTCGTCGGTAACGCTGCTGCTGTAGCTGCTCTCTTGCTGACCTGTGGCCGTCAGGAGTAAAAAGATAAAGCAGCTATTTGTAGGAATAATTTTGCGACAGATGGACGGCATACGCGCGGTGCATGTAGCCAGCGTCTGGTGCTAATCCGTTCGCGAATCGGGAAATCTCCCTCATTTGCATATTTGCATAGGAAATCAATAGGCGCGACGGATGCGACAAGCGAAAATATGCGCTTACAATACTCTGGCGAGGGAAAGTTAAGCCGATCGGAAAAAGCACGATTTCTGTCGCATCTAGTTTGGTGGGTACGGCCGCATAGATACTACGGCGCATCTTGACAGTTACGCGGCGCATATCGATATGTTATAAAGAGCAGAGAAGGATTATTCTGTAGTTCTGTTCTGTTTCCTTTGTCCTCATAAAGTGCGGTGAGAGTTTTCATCCTAGGTCAGAAAGTGTATTACTGGCAAGTTTACCAAGTGAAATTTCAGGGAAAAAAAGCTTGATTAACAAAGTTGCGATATATTACATTTTTGATTTTTGAGTTTGTATTTCTCTCTATCCAGTTCTTTTACTTCACTTACATACTCCTTGAGTGAGGAGATGGGCAGACTTAGTGATTAAGGTGAGCCATTAAGTAGTGTAAAGTACTCTTTTATTCATTTTTTTATGTGGTTAGGAGGTAGAAAATTGATTTATATGGCAAAGCAGGCAAGATTTGTGAATATTCATATACTCATGAACAGGCCCGTCGTTAAAGGACAGGCAAAACAAACAATTGCTTGGGGCTCTGAGCTGGCCTTGGGCCCCCAACTTCCCCTTCCCAGGCTGTAGCATGGCCGAGCTCCTCTTTCTTCCTCCTGGAGTCCTGTCAGTCCAGCCGGGTACTGCGCATGGTACAGGAGATTTAGTTACCTGTTCCCGGCCGGACTGACAGGATGTGCACACTGAGTGCTCACTTCATTTCAGTCCAGCCAGGAACACAGGAAACTGTATCTCCTGTAAAGCGCGGTACCAGGCCCGGCCCGGGCACTATCTGATAGGTGACTGGGGACCCATAATGATAGAACACCGGACTGACAGGAGGAAGACACCGGACTGACAGGAGGAAGAGGAGCTCGGCAACGCTACAGCGGCAGCCTACAGGGAAGGAGGGGAGGTGAGGATAGAAAAACATAGGGGGAGTAAGAACATGTGTGTAAAAAATTAGTGTAGCGCTAACGTAGGCTATTGCGTGCAGGGGAGGTTGCTTGGGGCCCCTATTTTGCTTGGGGCCCCCAAATTCCTTCAAACTGGCCCTGCTCATGAATATTCCTGAGCTAGATTCAATCTTTGAACACACTGATTCACTTTGCACTTTTTACTTTTCTCCTTGCACTGTTTGTTGTCATACCTGCGAACCTGCTGACATTGATCAAGCAATCTTGGAATTTGGATTCTGTTGCCAAGTCATTATATGATTTGTCACATCTCCAGTCTGACAATTGTTTTTCCATCACTGCCTGGTGCACCTACAGTAATGCCTAGTACACATGGGCCGAATTTCGGGAGATGTTGGCTGGATTCAATTAAAAACAGTCGAAATTCGGACCGTGTGCATGTCAGCTGGTCTGACAGAAGCTGAGCATTTGGCCGGCATCTGTCGGAAGTGCATGCTGGAAAACCAGCATCCAACCGACTCCTGATCAGTACTTTCAGTCAATGGCTGAGAGAGCTGATCTAAGTGTTTTGGCGAGGGGGGGCATCTCTGGCAGAAGACAACAGCTAAGCGGAGGAGATTTCTGTACTAGTTAGTATAGCGGCACCGACCGGAGCTGTCAGTTTTTTTTTATGGTTCAACCTGGGTTGAACAAAAAAAAACTATTAGTGTGTACCAGGCTTAACAATGGCCCAGGCGCTCTTCCCCACCCTTATTCAGGCTACTCAGTAAATAATTAAATTAGCTGCTAAAAGTGCTTAAAAGAATGGAGGGTTAAATATCAGTTGCTTTCACTGTATAGTTTATTTTCCCAACCCTGATGTATTTACTTTCCACACTAAGATCAAAGTGACCTCTCTTTTATTTTTTCACTTGAAAAAGTTGAACGAAAAACGACTCTCCGTATGTACCTAGCATAAGCCTCTTCATTACTTTAGTTATTTAACAGCACCTAATGCAAGTGTCATTTAACATATTTAGAAACAATCCTTTAAACTTCTCCCAGTGCAATTTGGCCACACCCATCATTAAGTGCGACATGCATGCTTGCGTAAGCCTGGATTAAAATTGTTGCATGATTCACAATCATTATGATGGAGTTGACTGCCGATCTACATGTGCTAGTGAAAATAATTGCAGCTAACTAGAGGTGTTGCTGAAAAAAATGAAGTTCAATGCTCCCAAGCATGCGTCGACTTGATTCTGAGCATGCATGGATTTTTAACTGATGGTCGTGCATACTAAGGGCCCATTCACACTGATGCATTTTTCCCGCGTTTTTGCCGCGTTTTTAAAACGCCCCCCATGCCCCCTCCATTGAAATGGATTAAAAACGCAGTAAAAACGCGGTAAAAATGCGGTAAAAACGTGGTAAAACGTGGTAAAATCGCGGCAAAATCTCAGTGTTTCTTCCGCGATTAAAATCGCTGCAAAACACCGCGATTTTACCGCGTTTTACCGCGTTTTTACTGCGTTTTTTAATTAATTTCAATGGCATGGGGAGCGTTTTATGAGCGTTTTAATAGTGCTATTTTTACCGCGAAAACGCGGCAAAAATGCATCAAAAACGCGGCAAAAACGCACCAGTGTGAACGGGCCCTTACGATCGGTTTTGACCGATCGGTTAGGCGTCCATCGGTTAAATTTTAAAGCAAGTTCTCTTTTTTTTTTGACCGAAGGATAACTGACAAATGGGGCCTACACACGATCGGTTTGGACCGATGAAACTGGTCCATAAGTCAGTTTTCATCGGTTTTGACCGATCGTGTGTAACACTTTTGTTAGTTAAAGTGGTATTAAACCCAAAAGCTAAAATGTAGTATATTGCAGCTCACCAAACATTAGATGTGGTAGCCCCATTATTTAAAAAATGTTGGTCTTTTTTCCTTTCTTTGGCTTTTGTCACCTTGTGATCTGCTTAGTAGCACACCTCCTGTATTAGAGCACCTGCATTCTGGATGAAGGAACACAGGGGGCACCTTTGGACAGCAGCATTGTCAGTCTGGGGGGAGGGGAGTGTTAGATGGAATAGTATATTTATTTACACTAACCAATTAAATAAATTCTCCCGCTCCAACACTTTATAAGCAGTTACAGCAATATAGTCATTTCCTTGGGACAAAGGAACAGCCTGTTCTGTTAAAAAAAAAGCAGACTTGTGCCCTGTACACACGATCGGAATTTCCATTGGGATAAAATCCGATGGAATTTTTCGTCGGAATTCCGTTCAAGCTGTCTTGCATACACACCGTCAGACCAAATTCTGACCGTCCAAAATGCGGTGACGTAAAACACTACGACGAGCCGAGAAAAATAAAACATGTTCTATTTCTAAACCCTGATGGAAAAAAGTCCGATGGGGCCCACACACGGTCCGAATTTCCAATGAAAAAAGTCCGTCTGACTTTTTTCATAGAAAATTCAGATCGTGTGTACGAGGCATTACTAGCAGGATTACCAGAAGAAAGTCTAAAAAAGAAAACAAATGCAGCCATCACATGTAAGAATAGGTGAGCTGCAATATAACAAATGATTGCTTTTTTGCTCCATTAATGTATGTTTTTGTGTTTATTTAAATGAAAATCTTTTATGCAATATGGAAATGAGGAACAGTCATTCAGAAGAGAGATTTAAAACTGCACAAAAATTATATTATTAAAAAAATTTTGTACGTTCACAATTCAATTCCATGTGCCTTTCACACTTGTCTGGCTTCCTGCAGTAACACGCATGAATTTTACTGCTTGAAAAATGCATTGTTCTATGAGGCCCAGTGTGCTCTTGTGTTGGTTACAGTTGTAAAAGTCTTTTCTATCTTTGGAGAGAGACTGCTGGCCTCTATTGCACAATATGTACACCCATAAGCTCTGTATGACAATGTCACAACCAGAGAACCCAAGAAATTATCTTTATAAGTAAAACAGGTTTTTGTTTTGTTTTGTGAATAATGCATTAAATCCAGTTCTTTGGTTCCTAATAGTCTGGTATGCTTGTAGCTTGAGGGCTTAGGTCACATTGCATAGTAAAAACAACTGGATCAACCAGTTCTAGTCGATATCCCTGGTGTCCAAAGAAACCCACAACATCAGAAGTATTGGGATACCTGCACACAAACTTTAATGGCATCCCAGTCTTAGTCCGTAAGGGTTCAATATTGAGTTGACCCACCCTTTGAAGCTATGCTATAGCAGCAAAAACTTTGTGCACTGGTGCGCAGTCATGTTGGAACAGGAAGGGGCCACCCCCAAACTGTTCCCACAAAGTTGGGAGCATGAAATTATCCAAAATGTCTTGGTATGCTGAGACCTTAATGCCTAATACACACAGTCGTTTTTTTTCCCGTTGGGAAAACTGCCGTGTTTCCCTTTGCTGGGAAAACCGTCCGCGTGTATGCTCCTTAGCAGTTTTCCCGACAGGAAAACTGGGTTTTAAAAAAAGAGAACATGTTCTCTCTTTTCTCGCCCTTTGGGAAACACTGCAAGGGAGCAAACACATGGGCAGTTTTCCCAACCAAAGTTCTCCTGGCAGTTTTCCTGTCGGGAAAACCGGTCATGTGTACAGGGGAAAAGGGATCGAGACGGTTCTTGGTTTTCCCCTTGGTTTTCCCGGCGGTCTTTTGACCATCAGGAAAACCGATCGTGTGTACTAGGCATTAGGGTTCCCTTCACTGGAACTAAGAGGTCAAGCCCAACCCCTGAAAAACAACCCTAATCCCCCCTCCAACAAATGATTTGGACCAGTGCACGAAAACAAGGTTCATAAAGACATGGCTAATCGAGTTTGGGGTGGAGAAGATTGACTGGCCTGCACAGGGGCATGACCTTAACCTGATGGAACACCTCTGGGATGAATTAGCAGAGCAGACCTTCTCGTCTAACATCTCGACTGACCTTACAAATGCGCTTCTGGTAGAATGGTCAAACATTCCCATAGACACACCCCTAAAGCTTGTGGACAACCTTCCCAGAAAAGTTGAAGCTGTTATAACTGCAAAGGGTACGCCAGCTCAATATTGAACCCTATGGACTAAGACTGGGATGCCATCAAAGTTCATGTGCGTGTAAAGGCAGGTGTCCCAATACTTTTGACAATATAGGGCCAGATTCTCAAAAGAGATACGACGGTGTATCGCAGGAAACACCGTTGTATCTCTGTTTTTTTTACTGGGTATCTATGCGTGTGATTCCTAGAATCTCTTACGCATAGATACAGTGAAGATCCGACAGGTGTAAAACACTTACACTGTCGGATCGTAGATGTAATTACTTTTCTGGCCGCTAGGTGGCCTTTACGTTGTTTTCTCATTTGCCTATGCAAATGAGCCTAATGCGACGATTCTCGAACGTTTTTACGCCGCCCCGTCGTTGTTTACGTCGTTTCCGTAAGCGTAAACCTACCCCTGCTATATGAGGGGTAGGTTTACGAAGTTCCGTCGTTGCCATGTTAAGTATGGCGTAGGGTCAGCGTCGTCTTTTTCCGTCGGTTACGTCGTTTTACTAAGTCGTTCGCGAATAGGGCATTGCGTAAGTGACGATTACATCGTTTTGACGTCGGTTTCAATGACGCTTTCCGACGTGAGCTGGAGCATGCACACTGGGCCTTTTTCACGGCAGGTGCATGCGCAGTTCGATCGACGCGGGGGTGCGCTTAATTTAAATACAAGCCGCCCCCTTTGAATTACGCGGGGATACGCAGGGCCATTTAGCAAGTGCTTTGGGAATACGGCACTTGCTCCATTAAGTTGCGGTGGCGTAGTGTAAATGGCTTACGCTACGCTGCCACAGATTCTATGTGAATCTGGCCCATAGTGTATATGGAAGTGTTGGCTATAATACTACAGATGAAAAATTATACATATAAAGATAGATATAAAGATAGATAGATTTCAATAAAGTTCTAAAAAAATGGGATGCACTGGGATTGGCACATCACCACTATGTTAACCAATGCACAGTGTAAAAAGTTAGTGTCAATCATCTTTGACTTTTGTGCCTTTAATGGATAAAAAATACACGTTCGAAGTTCAATAAAGATTCAATAAAGATTTTTTATGATCTGTAAAATAGTATTTTGATATTTATAATCTAATTTAAATTGCTCTTCTAAAAACCTTTTTTTAGTCATGTGACCAGTACAGCACCAATCAGGGCTGTGCAGACACAGATTCAGATTGTAGAGAGCATAAAGCAGTCGTAGAAGCTCCTTCCAAAGATCTTTCCCTGCAAATGCCATAGAACAGGGAAAGATCATTTGACCACAAAAAAGCTCTGCAGGAATAAGGTACTTGGAAGATTAAAAAATATATACACTGGCTTGCATATATTTATGTGAATGAATTATGGTAATTAAGACTGCTCTGTTTAGTATTTTTAAGACTAAAATCTGCGACAAACAAAAATTGTGTAAATTCAATATCCATTTGTATTCCTGAATGTGTATTTTTCCCTGATCTCTGCAATAACCCAGCGAGAAACTGTTCCTGCACGTGTCCGAGCATCCTGTACTACAGGGGACAGTCCCCGGATTGAGGACACTGTCCCCGGACCAAGTCTGTCCCTGGTTTTGTCCCCAGATTGGATTTGAACAGGGGCTGGGGCAATTTCAAAGACAGTCAGTGCAGAATAAAAAAATAAATAAATCTGAATTACACACCTCTGCTCCGCTGCTCCTACTAGCTTAGGGGGTGTATTTTTTTTCCATTATCTGTGCCACTTTCTGATGATCATGTGCTGGTCGGAGTGGAGGGAATATTTCTTCAGTTTCAGTTTCAGCTCCGCTCGCATGTTCTTCTGCCTTGGCTCAAGTCCCGGCCAGATGCCTGCCTGCTTATCTCCTTGCCTTCCCTGGCGGAGTGATCTTCCTGCGGTCCCCACCCAGTAGTAGCCAGAGCCCGGAGAGTAAGACTTGACAGGCTGTGAGGCGGGCAGAGAGTCGCTGATTGCCGCCATTACGAGTGAAAAAAAAAATATGTCCCCAGATTTCATTTAAAAAATCTGGTCACCTTAACTACAGACCAATCACTGCTGCTCTCTCTGCAGGTTGATTGGTCTAGTCTTCGCCCCCTCCTGTAGTTTTCTGCGGGGAGCCTGTTGAGCAGGGGTGTCCAACCTTTTGAAGAGCGAGAGGCACTGAAGCTACTTGGTGACCGGTCGCGGGCCAAAACAAGTTGAATGCGTGGATGACAGGTCTGTGTCCACGCTGCATATGCTAAACGGACACAGACGCAGCCCACTCTACTCTATGGGCCCTCCAATTCAATCCGCCCAGATGGAAAGGGGACAGATCCCCTGCTGTTTTTTTTTTGTGGATTGGATTGGATATAGAGGTGAATGTGAATGGAGGGTTCAATTGGGTCCTAATGCCCAGTACACACGATCCGATTATCGGACGAATGATTGTCCGTTTTTTTTTTTTTGTATGCTAACCTCACGTCGAATCTGATGAGTTTACTAAAGTCACGAAAATTCTCGTACGGCAAAATAAAAAATCAGAAGTGATGTCATGTGTTGTAATGCATTTGTATTGCATTTTCGAACGACAGCTGTACTGATTAAACGAAAATCGTACGATCCGTCATCGTACGAAAAAAAATTATGTGCATGTCCGCACATAAAAATAAAATAAATAAAATCGGATGAACTGTCCTGATCGGCTCTCGAAAGCTCTGTACTAACGATTATCATACGATCATTTAGAAAGCGATTTTTGGATCCTGTGTACTTAAGGCTTAAGGCTGCTTTCACACTTTCACACTGATGCACCACATGCACCTGTGGCTTTCCTGCAGGTTAGCTGCACTTTGCCATAGACTTTTATTATATCCTGCATGTGTGGCGCAATTTCTGAAAGCGCACCAAACCCACAGGTAATAACTGCACTGATTTCAGTAATGGACTTACCTTTTAATAACAATCTTCCATTCCAGCTGTTGCTGTCCCAGGCGGAGTGCATTTGGTATCGATTGTTACAGGAGCTGGCGCTATACAGGAAACATCAGCTTGTGTGGCTCTGCTCTGCAGCTGTTCGCTTTTATCTACCGCCGGCTTCATTCACAACATTGATGCTCTGAGATGACGGGTCAGCAACCTGCGATCTGGGCCTGCCAAACTGCTATCCCAGTGCAGGAGGTTGCGGTCCACATCAGAGGGATCTGTAGGCCACATGTGGACCCTAAGGCCACTGGCTGGGCACACCTGCTGTAGAGGATGGACCATCTGGGTCCCTCCCACAGCTCTGCACTCTTCACAGTCTATGTGATAATGTCCCCACTACTTTTACAAGGTAATAGCTGCTTTTTGCAGAGGCATTTGGTGCACACAAAGCAGATTTATATTTTGTGTGCCTTCTAAGGAATAAGTGTCAATAAAAGCCATTTTAAGGAGTTATATAACCTTTAGGGGGACTTGTATCTCTTATTATGGCTACTTGCAATGTCTGATTTGCCAGGCAATATGCACATCCACAGAGATGCTCCTTGCCAAACTCTATTTAGCTGGCTTTCAGAGCGACTTAAAAGAACAAAAAACAGACTGCCCTCCATAACAAAGAGGCACATGCAATTCCAGTTGCTGATGTAGATCAAATACATACTTTTTTTTTTTTTTAAGACCAATGCTGTCTCTTACACCTCTTCCATCCTCTCCAAAGCAATTGTTAATCAACTATTAATGCTTTTAAAATGAATCAGATATTGAGAGTATTGCTATTGTTCAGTGCAAGATGTTAGAAGGCATCGGGGGCAAGTAAACTGGTTACAATTAGGGAATTATCCCTCGTTTAGCATTAAAATTCATTTAGATAAAATTGCCACAAACATTTAAATGGGGAGATTAGTTCCCCCTCACGCCTTATTGCACTCTTTCAATGGCTCCGTTAAGGACATTTTACACGTTGGAAATTCCGTCTTCTATGGTTGCTTGCTGTTTCCTAGCTACTCCTCATTCAAAGCAAAGACACAGAAAAGTTTTGGCAGCTAGTCTGCGATTCATGCTCTGCTATCTGCCCAGGAGAGGCAAACCAGCAGCCAGAGATGATCTGAATTTTGCCCCTTCTCAGCAACGCTATAGAAGAAATTCAGCACTAAAGGAGAGATTTACCAAAGGAATTAAAGTTGTGTTTATTTTAGTCATCCAAACATGTGCAAGGGACTTGCATGAAAAAAAAGGAATTTATCTTGGATGGGACTTAAAATATTATTTTTCATTTTGGATAGAGTAAGGAGGGTTATAACCCCCTGTCAGTTTTGAAAAAATAAATAGTTGGGACTTTATATGGGACCATGACTAAACAGTACACAGATCTAAATCCCCAGATAGTTGAAAACAAGGGTGGCAACGGGAACAGGAGAAGGGGCAGGGGAGGGGCAGTGGGACTTTCCAATGAAACAAAATACTAGGGCAGAATGAGTCAGTCAATAGGGTAATAGCAAACATTTAATAGTAACATCATTGAGTGTAGTAAATCAAATGACATTAATAGTACATCCATAGGACAATACCAGGTATGGTATAAAATGGTTGGTAAATCATATCAAACATAGTAAAAAATGGTTGCATAAAATGCATAGAAACCCATGATTCACATAGATGTCAGTGGTAACTTAAATGTTGAACATATTAAAATATTACAGTAAAATAACATTGACAAATGACGCAAACTTTTTCAACATGACCCATGGTAACTTCATGATTGCTGTGATATGACATCAATTGGAAGTAAGGCTCGACGCGTTTCGTGGAGTAATATCCACTCATCAGGAGCAGTAATTGGGGTCATCTATAGTGAGTAATAAATAAATAAATTAATGGTTGGTTAATGGTAATTAACAAAACAAAATAGGAAGAGAGGGAGCATAAAATGTCTAATCCTAACACTCATACCTGTAGTTGTAATATATAATAATAAAGAGGTAGTTATTGTTGTATAGAATGAGGGACACCAGGGGACAACATACAAGCCAACCGGGAGCTCAGGCGGTAATAAGGTTTTGTTTTAGCAATTCCCATTAGGGATATTTCCCTTTGCTTCCTGTCACATAGCCACACTGGGCAGTGAGGAAAACCCAGATTCTCACATCACAGAAATGGAAGAAAATCTCCCCAGAGTGAAAATAAAATAAAATCAATTTTGGATTGTTACCAGAACAGGAACTCTTTCAGGGAGGACACTGGATTTGGGGAAATTTCCTTTCACTTCCTGTGCCATAGCCACACCGGGAAGTGAGTAAATCAAAAGATTTCCTGTTCTGGTAACAACCTGAAATTTGCGACTTTCATT
The DNA here is from genome assembly GCA_029574335.1 of Rana kukunoris. Lineage (NCBI taxonomy): Eukaryota > Metazoa > Chordata > Amphibia > Anura > Ranidae > Rana > Rana kukunoris. Next base: position 481,028,465 of record CM056052.1, read on the forward strand.
TACTTTAACTCTAGGTGACAGGACAAATAGAAATATTGAATATACTTAACCACTTGAATACAGAGCATTTTCACCCCCTTACTGCCCAGACCGATTTTTAGTTTTCACCCTGTTGTATTTTGAATGATAATTGCGTGGTCATGCAACACTGTATCCAAATGTTTTTTCCCCCACAAATAGAGCTTTCATTTGGTGGTATTTGATCATCTCTCTGCGGTTTTTATTTTTTGCACAAAAGGAGAGTGAGAATTTTGAAAGAAAAAAGCAATATTTTTTTACCTTTTGATTTAATAAATATCACAATAATAAAATAAAAAAACTATTTATTTTCCTCAGTTTAGGCCAATATTTATTCTTCTACATGTTTTTGGTATAAAAAATTGCAATAAGCGTATATTGATTGCTTTGTGCAAAAGTTATAGGGCCAGATTCACGTACATCTGCGCATTATTGGTCCGGCGTAGTGCACCGCCTTTACGTTAGACTGGCGCAATGTAGCGGCGCAATCACCCTATTCTCGTCGGTTTTACGCAGAAATTTGCGCCTGCGCAACGTTATTTCAGAGGCGCAAGGCGGAGTAATACAAATTGGGAAGGGGCGTGGGCGTGTTACATTGAAATGAGCCGTGACCCCATGCAAATGAAGGGCCGGCCGGCTCGCGCATGCGCGCGCTTGAAGCAGACCATGGTCAGCACCTCTGTGCGCATGCTCACAACTCAGGAACGGCGCAATCAGTGAAATTGGAAGTGGACTAGGGCAAATTAGTGAACTACGCAAACAGCATAAATAGACAGAGACAAACGCACTTCCTTTGCAAAAGTACATCCCTTTGTATCCCTCCCTATACAGCAAGGTGCTTTTGTTCTGTTGTTTATTAGCGTTTGTTTGTTTGTTTGTGACTTGTCTTTGAGATATTTGGGAACTGTTTTGCAGAGTGATTTTTGTCTTTTATGTGTTTTCTTTGTTGTTATTTTGTTTAAATTATATTTTTGCTGGGCATTTTTTATTTTTGCTGGTCAATTATAATTTTTTTGGTTCTGTTTGTGTGTGATTTGGGAATGTGGGGGTGACATTCCTGCCAGAAAAGGGGTGTCACCCTCATTTGTGGTGGAGAAGTGATGCCCAGGTCCGTGTGAATGGTGTATGAATGTACAGTGACATAATTGGAGCCGTGGCATGGCGTTGCTGCTCACAAGTCCTGCATGGTGGGCTTGTGCCAATCCAATGTGATGAGGATGTGATGTGTCTGTGCTAGGGACCACAGTGGTGTGCATGCATGCATTCTCATTGTGCCACGATTAATGTGTGTGTTTAACGTGCAAAGATGCTTAATGTGAGCTGTCTCCTGGCTGCTCTTCCCTCAGAAGACGGGGTAGCCTTGGTTAGGGGGGTTCCGTATAGGAGTCATGAGATGGGGTCCCAGTGCATATGCAGAGTCACCCTGAAGGGATAAGACAGGAGGATGTTAGTAGTGCATGTGCCCCTTGTGATTTCAGCATCATGGGGGGGGGGGGGGGACAGTCATGCCTGCCACCCATGTCACTCACCAACCAGCCAACTGTCCCCATACATGTTCTGTTCGAAATCTGTGGGGATGGGGCTAGGATTGTATATGTAGCTGTCATGGGTGTCATGGGTGGTGTCATGTGTTGGGCTGGTGTTGGGCTCCTGCAGGGTTGTGGTTAATTCCAGGATGGCATGAGGGGTGAATCTGAAGATGCGAGACACCTCAGAATCACTCATGCCAAAGATGTCTATGCGTGATATATCAAGTGAAGAGTGAGGGGCTTGTATCAGATTAGATTATTATATCCATCAAGGTTTAAAAGGGCTATTGAAAGATAGTGAGACCGTCTTTGTAATTTGTATGTATGTTATGTATTGATGTATATATGTATGTATTTTTTTTTGTAAAAATGTTTCTTAAAGCAAAGAAATTTTTTTTGTAAAAAAAAAAAAAAAATTCTCTCCCGTGCCCTCCTCCTTCTTTGCTCATCTAAAGTCAGTAGTATAGCTATGAGCATGGATGTCCCTGGCATGTTAGCATACAGATTGTTGGGCAACACGTGTGACTGCTGAACTCCTCACTAACAGTGTTGCTTTCTCTGACATGTAGACGAATTGTCTCATTTTAGACCACCTTTTATATGGTCTCATTTTAGACAGGCCGTGCAGCTGTTGCGCACAGCACGTAGCCTGCGCTGCACCAAATTTATTTTGTGGATCCCCGTAACTCCCTCATTAGCATATTTGAATAGTAAATTAATGGTGTGTCTAGCGCAGTTTTGCGGGGACGGATGCGCCTGTCTATCGAAACTACACTGGACAAAAAAAAGTAGATTTCTTGCGTATCTCGTTTTGGGGATGCAGAGTATCGAAACGCATGCGCAAATTTAGACTTATGCCGCGCATCTCCTGTTTTATTTACTTTTACTTTTTACTAGTAATGGCGGTGATCTGAGATTTTTATTGTGACCGTGACATTGCGACGGACACATCGGACACTTTTGACACATTTTTGGGACCATTCACATTTATACAGCGATTAGTGCTATAAAACTGCACTGATTACTGTGTAAATGTGACTGGCAGAGAAGGGGTTAACACTAGGAGGCGCTGAAGAGGTTAAATATGTTCCCTAGGGAGTGATTCTAACTGTAGGGGGCGGGGACTCACAAGAGGAGGAGACCGATCTGTGTTCCTCTGTACTGGGAACACACATCGGTCTCCTCACCTCTTACAGGACATGGATCTGTGTGACAGCATATGATGTCCACCCAGGATGGGAGATCCCTCCTGTGGACGTCATTTGACTATGGACGGGAAATTAAGTGGTTAACAAAGGAACAGACAGCAAAAAAATATATATATATAAAACTGAAAGAATCAGGTGCACCGGGTCTGGTTACCGGTCACCTGATTGGCTGAAACAACATAGAGGGCTGGGGAAGACATTGAGGGAGTGTGGATAGGTGGGCGCTGACCCAAGTAAGATAAGTGCCGGGCTGGGGGGTAACTAGCTGCATTTGGGGGCACAAACTGGCAGCAATTGGGGGCACAAACTGGCTGCAATTGAGGGACAAACTGGTAGGTTGGGGCACCAACTGGCAGCAATTGGGGGCACAAACTGGCAGCAATTGGGGGCACAAACTGGCTGCATTTGGGGCACAAACTTGCGGCAATTGGGGGGACAAACTGGCTGCATTTGGGGGCACAAACTGGCGGCAATTGGGGGGACAAACTGGCTGCATTTGGGGGCACAAACTGGCGGCAATTAGGGGGGAAAATGGCTGCATTTGGGGGCACAAACTGGCTGCAATTGGGAGGACAAACTGGCTGCATTTGAGGATACAAGCTGGCTGCATTTGAGGGGACACACTGGCTGCATTTGATGTGCAAATTGTCTGCGTTTTATGGGCACAGTATCAGCAATTGATGTTTTTTTTTTAGTTTGTTTGCGCCCCCCAAAAATTTTGAGCACCAGCTGCCACTGAGTTGGGTTGAGCAGGAATCCAGCGAGTACAGTAAAAGTTAATAAGCATAAATCCATGGAAAAAAATAACATGGACCCTGATGGCAAAAAATGTCTGGAGTTGGACTAAACATATAATTTCAACAACGTATATCTGAAAAAAATATTTGTCAAAGATTCAATTTAAACAATTTTACATAACGTTCGCTGATAAATATTTAAAAATATGAAGCTAAATGAAACAAGGACGGAGGAAGACATTTTCCAAAGAGCAACTGACTTCCTTTCCAAAGTTCCCTTAGCACAGATGAACACTACCAGCTGTTGTTGGTAAGCTCCATTTAGCATAGTATAACAAAGAACAACAGGCTGCACAGCATAGTTAACTGCAATGCCAACTGATCAAAGACAAACCAACTGGAAGAAATGGATTGAGATGCAATGTTTGCTGGCACAAAGTCTTTGTAATTAATAATGAGATCTGAGGTCCAGTTGACCTGCAAAAGGCCACTACTGTACTGTGGGTTCAATCTTTAACACTAGTGCCCTACTTTATTTGCGCCAGATCCTGTAATATAACAGCTCTTGTTTTGAAGTGGGTTAAAATGTGGAGCATTTATAATTTCATTTTGAAAGCCAGAAGTTAAAATCAATATGTGTTAGGTGATATAGTCTTTTACATCCCTACATCCCTTCCCTCTTCTCGGGGAAGCTCAGGTATTAAAAATTCTTGCATGGGTGTTTTTTTTTTGGTGCATTCAAATCCTTATCCTTAACCCCATGCCAGAGTTCTTCATTGTATGGCCCTGCCCCTCACTGCACAACCTTGCAACAAAAACTTGGCCCAATCATTCCTCAAGGCAGCCCCCAGCCACCCAGATGAGTATAGGCCAGCTTTGGAAGTGCTGGGTACAGCTAGGGGTTTTGCTGCAAAGGCTCTTTGGCAATAGACTGGGCCACACAGTAAACTTTGGGAAATTGGGGTAAAGGTAAGTACTTTACTACCAGGGCTTAACTAGGAAGGTTGGGAAAACAGTGAATAAAAGTGAAGTTGCCATTAAAATTGAAACTAAAGGCAAGAATACCAACTCTGCTCCAATGGTCTGATGAAGATGAGGTCCCTCACTGGCACCAGCATCTTTTTCCTGGCTTCTTCTAGGTGGCAGTCTTTGGCCATCTTGGTTGGCCAGCATGAGATGGTGTCACTCCCACACATTCAAAGGAGTTCAGTCATCCTGCCACACAGCCATCATGGTATAAATGTAAATTGATCAATGCATGTGTTTGTAAATTTTGCAGAAGATTGTGAACAGGCAGGAAATGGTGTTTTAGACCCCTTTAACAGTAAAGCATTTTTATAGCGTTTTAGTGTTAAAATAGTGCTATTAAAATGCTCATAAAACGCTCTCCATGCATCTCAATGGACCCTTTCACACTGAGTCCTGCAAGCAGCATCTTTGGAGCAGCTTTTGGGCACTGAAAAAATAAAAACGCTCCAAAAACGCCCCTCTCCATTGAAATGAATTGAAAGCGCTGTAAAAACGCCTTACCCTTTCACACTGAGGCACTGCAAAAACGCCCTAAAATGTTAGGGTCTTAGCGGTGCTTTACCAGCACATTGGGATTGCAAATGAGGCTTCGCTCGAATAATGCTTGAATAACGCTCGAAAAACGCCTCAGTGCGAAAGGGGCCTTAAAGTAGAAGAGACATTGCATGTCTTATTTGAAATAAAGAACTTGCCTTTTTGTAATTTTTTTTTTGCTTTGGGATGCACTCAAGGAACAGTCTTTCAGTGCTCACAAATTCAGCATGCATCTATTGTTGTACTGCACCACTCCACTGTAATTGCTTGTAATCTGGTGGTCCTGGAACACACCTGCTTGCAATGCCTAAATAACATCCTTGTTGTCTCATCCTTGCTGCCTTTTACATAAAAAAAAATAAAAAAACATGTCAATACTAAGATGCTTTTCACAGCCATCAATCAAATTCAAACCTGCCCTGGAAGTCTGAATTTCATTAGTGATGCAGGAATCGCTAAAAAAGATGACGTTACACTGCACAAGCTTCAGGAAGTACACTCCTAATACCCTCTTGCTGAACCTGTGAGGTGGTCTATGTGCGCTGTGGATTACAGAATGCACATCTGCAGTGCAGCTCACTGATTAGTAGCTCATATGTTTCCTGGCATTGTTCTTTATCGTTTTAAAACCTTGTGCCTCGTGCCATGATTCTGAAAGACCAAAGTGTGCACGGTAAACTGACAACCAACTGTTCATACTTTATGATATTTCTATGATGTGGCCATTTTTGAAACGGACCTTGAAACACACAGCCATTATGTTTGCAGGATTTCTTGTCCATCATCTTTAGAAGAGAGAAGGGGAAGGGGGCAATAGAGGCAATAGAGACAATAGAGGTAGACATCCACAATAAAACAAAATAGTAAAACATTAATAATTTATTACTAAAAAAAAGATTCTGAAGATCTGTTTACAAAGAAAACAGCTTATACATAAACAGGTCTGTACATAATATATGTGGGTGCGCCAAGCAAAAAAAAGGGGAGGGAGAGAGGAAACAATAGATAAAAGATTGTTTCCCAATTTGTTTTCCCATCATTTTCCATTTTTCTACGAATAAATTATCAATGTTTTTCTATTTTCTGTTTTAATGTGGATGTCTGGAGTTGTCGTCTCTCCCTTCCCTAATTCATTACCAGGGTTGGCACTCCATGACAACAACAATTTTTATGCCTGGTGGGTTTTGTCCAGGGCTCAAGTCCTGCAGGAACGTGTGGGAATGGAGTTCCTGCACTTTTTTCACAGCAGGAACTCAGTTCCCCTTGCAGGACTAGAGCAGCCGAGCCACCCGAGCCAATCCTTCACTAAGCAGCGATGCCCAGCTCGAGTCACTGTCAGGGGAAGACGAACCCTAGTAATCCTTTATGTTACTGGCCGCTTCCTGTATATGGATTCATCAGGTAGTGTGCAGGTATTCCATCACTTCCTCAATGCCGCAATGTCTCCTGGGAACAATGACAAAATCTCCCAGGAGACATTGTGGCATCGAGGAAGTGATGGAATACCCGCAAACTACCCAATGAATCCATGTACAGGAAGCGGCCAGTAACATAAAGGATTACTAAGGTACAGTGGATTGAAAAAAAAAACATGCGGTTTAGTAATTATGCATATGAGCATATCATTTTTTTTTTTGGTGGGGGAGTGGATCTTGGGAGGGAGTTCCTACACTTTTTTCCCCAGGACTTGACCCCTGGTCTTGTCTATATATACATCACCTTACTCTACCTTATACCTTTAGAAGAGGCTTCCTTATGGGACGAAAGCCATGCAGACCAATTTGATGCAGTGTGCAGCGTATGGTCTGAGCACTGACAGGCTGATTCGCCACCCCTTCAACCTCTGCAGCAATGCTGGCAACACTCAGGCCACGTAAACACGACCGTTTTCCTTGTTGTATTTGTAATGGAAATAGCACATTTGTCACGCTGTAACAGACTGAAAAGTGAAAATGTCTCTTACCAAACTTTAACCGAACACGCAGTAACATGATACCCTGCCGTTGTATGTGTTGAAGTCACCGCGTCTGAGAACGAGGAGATTTGGTCTTTAACGTGTGTACGCAAAGCAAGCTCGTCGAGTTCCTCGACAAGCCTAACAAGGAACTTGACGAGGAAAACAATGTGTTTTGCCTGACGAGTTCCTCGGTCGTGTGTATGAGGCCTTATACGTCTATTTCCCAATGACAACCTCTGGATATGACACTGAGCATGTGCACTCAACTTCTTTGGTCGACCATTGCAAGGCCTGTTCTGATTGGAACCTGTTCTGTTAAAACGCTGTATGGTCTTTTTCACCATGTTGCAGCTCAGTTTCAGAGTCTTGGCAATGTTCTTATAGCCTAGGCCATCTTTATGTAGAGCAACAATTCTTTTTTTGCTATGAGGTGCCATATTGAGCTTCCAGTGACCCGTATGAGAGAGTGAGAGCGATAACACTAATTTTGACACACCTGCTGCCCATTCACACCTGACAACCTGTAACCCTAATGAGCCACATGAGGGAAAATGGCTAATTGGGCCCAATTTGGACATTTACTTACACTTGGGGGTGTACTTACTTTTGTTGCCAGAGGTTTAGACATTAATGGCTGTGTATCAAGTTATTTTGAGGGGACAGCAAATTTACATTGTTATACAAGCTGTACTCACTACTTTACATTGTAGCAAAGTGTAATTTTTTCAGCGTTGTCACTTAAAAAGATATAATAAAATATTTTCAAAAATGTGAGGGGTGTACTCACTTTTGTGAGATACTGTATATACAGTTCGTCCTTCCCCTCCACAGCAGCCATTAAAACTGCTCCCCACCCCAAGAGAAGCCATATTTATAGTGCTTCCTCTCCCTCCACAGCAGATATACAGGGAGTGCAGAATTATTAGGCAAATTAGTATTTTGACCACATCATCCTCTTTATGCATGTTGTCTTACTCCAAGCTGTATAGGCTCGAAAGCCTACTACCAATTAAGCATATTGGGTGATGTGCATCTCTGTAATGAGAAGGGATGTGGTCTAATGACATCAACACCCTATATCAGGTGTGCATAATTATTAGGCAACTTCCTTTCATTGCAAAATGGGTCAAAAGAAGGACTTGACAGGCTCAGAAAAGTCAAAAATAGTGAGATATCTTGCAGAGGGATGCAGCACACTTAAAATTGCAAAGCTTCTGAAGCGTGATCATCGAACAATCAAGCGTTTCATTCAAAATAGTCAACAGGGTCGCAAGAAGCGTGTGGAAAAACCAAGGTGCAAAATAACTGCCCATGAACTGAGAAAAGTCAAGCGTGCAGCTGCCAAGATGCCACTTGCCACCAGTTTGGCCATATTTCAGAGCTGCAACATCACTGGAGTGCCCAAAAGCACAAGGTGTGCAATACTCAGAGACATGGCCAAGGTAAGAAAGGCTGAAAGACGACCACCACTGAACAAGACACACAAGCTGAAACGTCAAGACTGGGCCAAGAAATATCTCAAGACTGATTTTTCTAAGGTTTTATGGACTGATAAAATGAGAGTGAGTCTTGATGGGCCAGATGGATGGGCCCGTGGCTGGATTGGTAAAGGGCAGAGAGCTCCAGTCCGACTCAGACGCCAGCAAGGTGGAGGTGGAGTACTGGTTTGGGCTGGTATCATCAAAGATGAGCTTGTGGGGCCTTTTCGGGTTGAGGATGGAGTCAAGCTCAACTCCCAGTCCTACTGCCAGTTTCTGGAAGACACCTTCTTCAAGCAGTGGTACAGGAAGAAGTCTGCATCCTTCAAGAAAAACATGATTTTCATGCAGGACAATGCTCCATCACACGCGTCCAAGTACTCCACAGCGTGGCTGGCAAGAAAGGGTATAAAAGAAGAAAAACTAATGACATGGCCTCCTTGTTCACCTGATCTGAACCCCATTGAGAACCTGTGGTCCATCATCAAATGTGAGATTTACAAGGAGGGAAAACAGTACACCTCTCTGAACAGTGTCTGGGAGGCTGTGGTTGCTGCTGCACGCAATGTTGATGGTGAACAGATCAAAACACTGACAGAATCCATGGATGGCAGGCTGCATGAGTGTCCTTGCAAAGAAAGGTGGCTATATTGGTCACTGATTTGTTTTTGTTTTGTTTTTGAATGTCAGAAATGTATATTTGTGAATGTTGAGATGTTATATTGGTTTCACTGGTAAAAATAAATAATTGAAATGGGTATATATTTGTTTTTTGTAAAGTTGCCTAATAATTATGCACAGTAATAGTCACCTGCACACACAGATATCCCCCTAAAATAGCTAAAACTAAAAACAAACTAAAAACTACTTCCAAAAATATTCAGCTTTGATATTAATGAGTTTTTTGGGTTCATTGAGAACATGGTTGTTGTTCAATAATAAAATTAATCCTCAAAAATACAACTTGCCTAATAATTCTGCACTCCCTGTATATACAGTTCTTCCCCCACAGAAGCCATATGCACAGATATTCCTCATCTACCACAGCAGCCATATCTACAGTTTTTTTCATTTATTAACCACTTAAGACCCGGACCAATACGCTGGCAAATGACCCAAGGGGTTTTTGCGATTCGGCACTGCGTCGCTTTAACAGACAATTGCGCGGTCATGCGACGTGGCTCCCAAACAAAATTCGCGTCCTTTTTTTCCCACAAATAGAGCTTTCTTTTGGTGGTATTTGATCGCCTCTGCGATTTTTATTTTTTGCGCTATATACAAAAATAGAGCGACATTTTTGAAAAAAAATCAATATTTTTTACTTTTTGTTATAATAAAAAACCAATAAACTAAATTTTAGTCAAACATTTAGGCCAAAATTTATTTAGCCACATGTCTTTAGTAAAAAAAAAATTGCATTAAAAAAAAATTAGCTACCTAGCGGGAACAGCGACACTAATACAGCGATCAGAAAAATGATCGCTTAGTGACGCTGGCAATAGGGAGTGAAAGGGTTAACTAGGGCAGTGATCAAGGGGTTAAAACTTTATTGGGGGGGGTGGGGGGGGCTACCCTGACACTACTGACTGTCTGACTGTCACACTGTCTGTCACACTGACACTAAATACAGTAATCATACATGATTACTGCATTCAGTGACACTGTGACAGGGGGGAGGGGGGGGGGGGGGGCGATCGCGGGGGTTAAATGTGTGTGTCAGTGTGCTGTTTGGTGCAGGACTTACTTGTTCTGTAGTGATCTCTCCTCAGCGGCGCTTGAAACAAACGCCGAGGAAGAGATCACGTCGCTTCCTCCTTCCTGTGTTTACACAGGAGGAGGAAGTGACAGGTCAGGCGGGCGCGCGCATTGGCTGGGAGCGATCCGGAGGGGGCGGATGAAAACGGATAGCCGCCCCCACTTGTCGGATCGCTCCTGCAGCCGCGCGGACCGCCGCATGTACGGGGGGGGGGTCCGATCGGACCCCCGATCCCCCCCAAGGCACCAACGTATATATACGTTGATGTGCCTGTCGGTGCCATTCTGCCGACGTAAATGTACATGCGGCGGTCCTTAAGTGGTTAATGACAGTGGCAGTGTTGCAAGCCTGGGGTACTTCAGAAGAGACCCAAACCATGTGCCTTATTTTCCCTGTGCTAGCTATGTCTATGTTTCTTTGTCTAAGGCTGCATTCACACCTGAGTGTAGGCAGCAGCCGGCGTATTGCCACGACACGACATTGGCGTATTGTCCCCGCGATTTGCGGCGACAAGTCGCTCCTTGAGGGGTGATTTTAACATTGTCGGCTATTGCCAAACGCCTGATACGCCTGAAAAAAAGGGTCTGGGACTTGTTTCGAGCTTCAGGCGTTTCGGCATAGAGATGTGAACCATCTCCATAGCCGACAATGTTAATTTGCCCCTCCAGCGTATCTCAGGCTGCTACAGCGTCGGGCTTAGGGCGACAAAACGCCTAGGTGTGAATGCAGCCTTATGTGTAATTATATATGTACATGCAGCCATATTTGTTTATTACATAGGCTGACACTTTTTTCTTCTTTGCAGTGCTATACAATGGCTGTGCTATACTGATCCTGCTCTCTGGTGATCAGCAAACTGGGTTACATTTCAGCTCTCTGGACATTCATCGAACCAGGAGGGAATTCACAAACACCAAACATAGCATATAACCCTTATAAAGTTTAGGATCAGTGCCGATCCTGACCTCCCTGGGGCCCTAAGCAAAATTCTGCTAAGGGGCCCTCTACGTCACCGAAAAATGGGAGTGTTTTACACTGAATAGTGGGCGTGGCTCTGAGGGGGTGTGGTTAGAGTCTGAGATGAATGAGGGATCTAGGGAGAATGAAAGAAAGAAAGAAAGAAAGGAAGAAAGAAAGAAAGAAAGAAAGAGGGAGAGAAAGAGGGTGAGTAAGAAAGAGGGAGAGAAAGAAAGAAAGAAAGAGAGAGAGAGAGAAATAAAGAAAGAGAGAAAGAAAGAAATAGGGAGAGAAAGAGAAAGAAAGAAAGAAAGAAAGAGAGAGAGAGAGAAAGAAAGAAAGAAAGAAAGAAAGAAAGAAAGAAAGAAAGAAAGCGGGAGAGAAAGAAAGAAGGAGAGAGAGAAAGAAAGAGGGATAGAGGGACAGCCGGGCCAGATCCTTCACCACAATAGAAATCTGTGTATTCCAGAAAGCTTAACAAATCAGCAGATAAAGATACTTCAAACACCTGGTGTTGGTGCTTCAATCATCACGGCACCATGGTTGTTTTGGTGTCAGGATGATTGAAGTGCATTATTTCTAATATTACATTGTAATATAAAATGAAATCATTCAACTCACCATAGTGCAGAATCAGTGGAAGCCTGGAGTCCCTCCTTACATCATGCATTCCCAGCAGAGCCCCTTCTTACATCAGGCGTCCCCAGCGGAGCCCCTCCTTACATCAGGCGTCCCCAGCGGAGCCCCTCCTTACATCAGGCGTCCCCAACGGAGTCACCCCCTTACATCAGGCGTCCCCACTAGTGGAATCCCCCCCTTACATCAGGCATTCCCACCAGCGGAGTCTCCCCCTAACACAGGCGTTCCCACCAGCGGAGTCCCTCCTTACATCAGGCGTCCCCAGCGAAGCCCCTCCTTACATCAGGCGTCCCCAGTGGAGCCCCTCCTTACATCAGGCATTACATCGGAGCCCCTCATTACATCAGGCGCCCCCAGCAGAGCCCATCCTTACATCAGGCATTCCCATCGGAGTCCCTCCTTACACCAGGCAATCCCAGCGGAGTCCCCCTTTACACCAGGCGTTCCCAGCGGAGCCGCCCCTTACACCAGGCGTCCCCACCAGCGGAGTCCCCCCTTACATCAGGTGTCCCCACCAGCGGAGTCTCCCCCTTACATCAGGCATCCCCACCAGCGGGGTCCCCCCTTACATCATGCATCCCCACCAGCGGGGTCCCCCCTTACATCAGGCGTCACCACCAGCGGAGTCTCCCCCTTACATCAGGCATTCCCACCAGTGGAGTCGTCCCCCCTTACATCAGGCGTTCCCACCAGCGGAGTCCCCCGCCTTACTTCAGGCATTCCCACCAGGGGAGTCCCACTCTTACATCAGGCGTTCCCACCAGGGGAGTCCCCCCCTTACATCGGGTATGATGCCCAGCAGCAGAGACTCTCTCCGGTCTTCAAGAAAATGGCGGCTGGCGAAGACATTGTCTCTGCCAGACCACGGACCTCTAGCAGCGGCAGCGGTGGATACCGTGACGGAGAAAAATCGGGGGCCCTACGCACATCGCGTAGAGTGCGTATAGGGTGGATCGGCCCTGTTTATGATAGTCAAATCTTGTTTTTTTTATGGTAATTTTCAAGGTTAATCTGCAGGCTTTGTTAAAAAAGGACATGGTTGTAAAGGCACGTTTTTTTTTTGCTGGCAGAGCTTTTTGCCGAGTAAAATGTGCGTGTGTACGAGGCTTTGACGTTTCTCGTCGAGAAAACTGCCCAGAATCTAGAACGAGAAAAATAGAGAATCTGCTCTCTATTTTCTCTTTGTGATTCTCACCAGTGTTTTCCTGCCGAGAAACCCGATTGTCTGTATACTTACCTGTATCAGTGATGTGCACGAGAGCAATGGCTCTCTCCACTCTCCATTCTCATTGGGTAGATTGATAGCATTGGGATCCACTGCTGGCCAACTGTTTTTTCATCATTCACTGGCCAGCGTATCATTGTTATAACAAGTTAGGATTGTCTTTATATACTGTTCCTAGGTAAATGTAGTATACATAGTTGTTAATAACTGTTATTCAGATTACTTTAGGTGTTTAACTATATCTCTCAAAGTAATGTTGTTGTCTTATTGATTGCTTGTATAAGTACACTAGCTAAATCTCTCTCCTTTTAGGCTATACTTAGCTTAATAAAGTCTTTGAAATATTTCAAGTTGTGTCAGTAAGTGCTGGGTGATTGAGGTGTGTCAACTTCAGGTATGCAGAGAAATCACAAAACAATTCAGCGGCTCCTCTGAGGGTAGTGCTATATACACATTGGATGATGGTTTATGTAATAGAGCAAGGAAGGGGGGGTTCTCGGGGAAGACAATAGCTTGGTTGACTGAGGACTCGTACACACGACCGAGAATCTCATCGTAAAAGAAACATAGTTTTCCTCTACGAGGTTCTTGTCAAGCTTGACAAGGTTCTTTTTTTTTTTTTTAATACAAACGCTTTTATTTAGAGGAGAAAAAGAAAATACAAACATAGAGCATTATCATGCTTACAACAGTACACGACAGGCAGACATTAGCTAATACAGAGATCAGATCTAGTATCGAATAATGGTCAACTGAATTAGCAGTATAAAACAAAACATTAGGTTAGTGGGGCGTTCATGTCCGATTAGAACCCTAAGTTTGGAGGAGAAGGCCCATAATTGGTGAAACATGAAGACACTATACCTAGATCCTGCCATGACATAACAAAGAAAACTGAGAACAAAAACAAAAAGCAAAAAAGAAAAAGTTAGTTACCAAAAATTAACAAGGTACATGGAGAAGAGTAAGTAGAATAAAATCGGAGAATATTGGATGCCTGAGGCCTCTAATTCGGATATAGCCTGTAACAATAGAGGAGGGGGGCACAATCAGCAATTCGGTAAGTCAGGCGACCAGGAGCTCCATTTCAGGTCATACACCTGCATAGTATCCATGATAGTATTAAAAACTTTTTCCATGACCTGAATAGCCGCCATACGGCTAAGGACCCTATCCCAGGAGACCCCCGGGGTGCGCCATAGCAGAGCAATGGACCACTGGACAGCACTGAAAAGGGTGTGCACCAACCTCTGTTCAGGGGGAGTGGAACCGGGGATATCCGCAAAAAACAGGCACATCTGATAGGTTAAAACTACGTTAGCCCCTGTGATGGTGGCCACCCTATCTGATACCCTCTGCCACAGATCCCGCAGAGCTGGGCAGCTCCAGAAGATGTGTAGATGAGTCCCCCTCTTGGGGCAACCCCTGAAACAGAGTTCCGAAACATTAGGGAAAAATTTACTCAATTTGGCTGGTGTGTAATACCACCTGGTGTGGAGTTTCACCACCGTTTCTTTCACAGCCATGGACTTAGTGCATTTATGCATGTTAGTGATTCTGTCTGCCCACTCCTCAAGGGTAGCTGTCTCCCCTGTCTCACGCTCCCAGCTCAACACTGCCGAAGACTTCTCCGGAAGGCCCAACCCCCCAGATAGTCATATAACCTAGAAATACCACCCCTGTCCCTGGAGGGGGGCCCGCAGAGCCCCTCAAACACAGAGGCAGGGCCAACTGGGGCCGCAGGGTATTCAGAGTCAAAGAAGTGCCGAATTTGAAGATATTTATAAAACTCTGACCGAGGGAGGGCATAGGTGGATTGTAAAGATTGGAACGAGTGGACTATCCCGTCTTTCCTCAATGAGCCCAAGGTCACTAGGCCCACGGAGGACCAGAGAGATAAGGCCCTCGGGTCAGGGAATGCAGCAGGGAAGGAGGGATCACCTAAAAAAGAGGCCAGTGCGGGGATAGAGGGAGAGAGTAAAAATTTGGATTTATACAGTGACCAGAGGTAAAACGATTGGCCCACCACAGTATTCAAGGAAGAGAGATCTTTAAGTCGTACCCCCTTGGACCATAGCAAACCAGGGAGGTAATATGGGCTTACCGAGGAGTATTCAAATCGGAGCCAAGGGATGCCTCTATGGGGGGTATGCCATTGGGCCATTTGCAAGAGCCTAGCAGATAGGAAATATAGCCAAAGGTTTGGAAGGCCCAGACCGCCCAAGGACCTAGGTCCATAGACCAAAAGTTTGCCTAATCTGGGCTTCTTATTGCCCCAGACAAATTTGTTCACGTCAGGTTGTAATGAGTCAATCGTTCTGCGTGGTAAATAACAGGGGAGGGCTCTAAATAAAAAGAGGAGTTTCGGGAGGACAGACATCTTAATCGCTTGGACTCTGCCAAGAAAGGAAATGCGGTAGGGGGACCAAACTGAAAGCAATTGTCTAATGTGGGAAAACATAGGGGGGTAATTGGCCAGGAACATGTTCTGTAGTGAAGGGGCTAACTTAATCCCTAGATACGACAGAGTCCGAGGTTCAATAACAAAATTAAAGTTGGCTTGGAGGGAAGTAAGAAGGTGTTGTGGGAAATTAATCGGGAGGGCGGAACATTTAGCAAGATTAACCCCCAACCCAGAGATGTCCTGGAAGAGTAGATAGTGTGTGAGGGTCTTCTGCGTCGGTTTTCCGCGACGAGACTTGGCGGACGGCATGCACCGCTCGTTCCTCCGGGGGTATGTAATTAAATTAGAACAATCTGTGCGAGATCTAGCCCCGGGGAAGCCTTAGATGTTCCCGCTGTGCACGGAGCTCTTCTCAGATGCGACCATCCAGCTTCGCGCCGCGCATGCGCCCCCCTTGACGAGGTTCTTGTCAAGCTTTCCTTGCATACACACTGTCAAGACAAAATCTTGTCGTTCTCAAACGCGGTGACGTACAACACGTACGACGTCACTATAAAGGGGAAGTTTGATTCCACTGGCACAACCCTTGGGGCTGCTTTTGCTAGTCTCATGTTACTGCATGCTAAGTAAAAGTTTGGTAAGAAACTAGGGTTGTCCCGATACCGATACTAGTATCGGTATCGGGACCGATACCAAGCATTTGCCCGATGCTTCACCCGATACTTGTACTGTCAGCGGTGATCAGTGCATGGGGAAGTTCCAAGCACCGATCACTAGAGATGTGCATTCGTTTTCGTTAGAGTGCATTTTCGTCCGAAAATCTGTTTTTGTCGTTATCGTTTTAACAAACGATAACGAAAGCGCAAGGAGCGAAAACCGAAAGATCTGACATAAAAAATGCTTTATTTTCGTTTTCGTTGCGGTCGATATTATAGAGAAAAGATTCGACATTATAGGGAAAAGATTCGACAATCTAGAGAAAAGATTCAACATTATAGAGAATAGATTCGACATCCACATTATAGAGAGATTATAGATTCAAAATTATAGATTTTAATACTCCGCCCATAGGCTATAGAATGAATGAATGAATGAAAACTTATATAGCGCAGCACATGCGAAGTAAATCGCCTCTGGGCGCTTGTTGTTCCTGTCTCCTTTGAGATCAAAAGAGATGAGTCTTAATCTTTCTCCTGAAGACCAAGTAGTTCTCCTCCAGCCGAATGCTGGCTGGTAAGGCGTTCCATAGTCTGGGACCTTGGACAGCGAATCTTCTGTCCCCTTTGGACTTGTATCTGGCTTTCGGTATCTGAAGCCGATTTTGATTGGTGGATCGTAAAATACGATTGGGATTCTCGATTTTTAATTTTTCGCATAGATAATGGGGAGCATTCCCATGGATACATCTATGCGTTAGACAGAGAGCTTTAAAGGTGATTCTGTGTTTAACTGGTAGCCAGTGAAGGGATCTCAGTGAATGCGAGATTGATTCCCAGGGTTTTTTCCCAGTCACAAGTCTGGCGGCCGTATTTTGAACGACTTGAAGACGAGCGATTTGGTACTTGGGGAGTCCGAGGTAAAGGCCATTTGCATAGTCCAGTCTGGAGTTTACAATTGCTCCCACCACGACCGCTACGTCTTTCTTGGGAATGAAAGGAATGAGTCTGCGTAGTAGGCGCAGCAGATGGTGAGATCCGCTGACTACTGACCCTATTTGTGCGTTCATTGTCATGTCGGAGTCAAAGATGACCCCAAGACTTTTGACTTTGGCGCTAGGGGAGATGATTTTGCCCAGAATGGGCAGGGGGATCCAAGTTGTTGCCGGTTGATTCCTGCGCTTGGCGTGAAACAGAAGAAGTTCTGTTTTCGCTCCGTTGAGTTTGAGATAACTCTTTGTCATCCAGTCCTCTATCAAAGAGAGGCATGTCTCCAGATTGAGGTGGTGATCCTTTTTATTGCAAATGCGGAAGTACAGTTGCGTGTCGTCTGCATATGAGTGATATAGCAGTTTTTGGCTGCTGATGATTTCGAAAAGAGGACACACATAGATGTTGAATAACATCGGTGACAGGGGAGATCCTTAAAGGAACCCCGCACGATAATGTGCGTTGTTCAGAAGTGAAGGGTCCTAGCTTCACTATTTGCGATCGGTTATCCAAAAAAGAGGAGAACCAGGATAGATCGCTTTCTGCGACTTTGGCTATTTTAGCCAGCCGAGTCAATAACAGCTTGTGATCTACTGTATCAAAGGCTGCGCTTAGGTCCAGCAGAACCAGAAGAGAAGATTCTCCTTCGTCTGCGGCCTCGAGAACGTCGTCCCATATCTTAAGCAATGCTGTTTCCGTCCCGTGTCCGGGACGGAATCCTGATTGAAATGGGTCGAGTAGGTTGTGAGTATCTAGATGCTGTTGCAGCTGCTGTACCACTGCTTTCTCCATTACATTCTAATGTTGGTTGACTATGACTAGTAATAATAATATAACGAAAAAACGAAACAAAATATTCCAGTCTGCACATGTCTACCGATCACCACTGATTTTAAAGCAGCTGAAAGCCGCCGTGTATCCCGTGTATGCCACCTTGAATCTGGTGTATGCCGCCGTGTATGCCGTTGTGTATCCCGCGCGTATCCCACCGTGTATCCCGTGCATCCTGCCGTGTATCCCGTGCATCCCGCCGTGTATCTTGTGCATCCCGCCTTGTTTCTCTCCCCTTCCGTGCCTCTCCTCCACCCCTTGGAATTGTCAGGATGGAGAGCGGGGTAGGAGCCGGTGAATCCGGCTCCTTACTGCTCCAAATGGACAGAGTCAGTGATCACTGACTGTCCATTCACATAACTGAAACATTGTAATCTGTGATTACAAATGTTTCAGTTTATGAATGAAGAGAAGACGCTGTCTTCACTCCATTCATTTTCAGCGCAGCTGATGCTGCTGAGAAAGGGACAGGGGAACATGTGTCCCTAGTCCATTTCTCTGTCTCAAAGGGAAGATGTCTGTTAAGACCCCTGATATCTCACCAAAGCCCCCCCAACAGGGCTGAAAAAAGAAATAAAAATTAAAATAAAAAAAAAGAATAAAAAAAATGATTGTAGAAAATAAAAAAATGTAAGAAAAAACACACTGACACAATTGTTAAAGTAAAAAAAACATACTGACACATGTGCCGCTGTCACATGAGATTAAAAAAAAGTATTGGTATTCGGTATCGGCGGGTACTTGAAAAAAACTATCGGTACTATAAGAGAAGATTTACGCTTTTCAGTCTGTTACAGTGTGACTAATGTGCTATCTCTATTACAAACGCTACTTTTACCGAAGGTGCGCTCCCGTCTCATACTTTATTCTGAGCATGCGCAGGTTTCTAAACATACACACAAACGTGTTTCTCGTCGTAAACCAGCCCGAAAAGAAACATGACGAGGAAATTGATGCTCCCAATGGGAAAAAAGACAGCATGTTCTCTTTTTTTTCTCGTCGAGATCCACAACAGTTTTCTCAACGAAAAACATACAGACGGACGTTTTTCTCGGCAAAAATGCTCTGCCAGCATTTTTCTTGATGGATTTTACAGAGGAAAACGGTCGTGTGTACGAGGCCTCAGGCTTCTTAATGGCACACTTGGTCAGGAGATAAGGAAGACCCACAGAAAAACCTTTAAAGGTCTCTCTATTTGTCCTGTTTACTATTATTATTAAAAATCAAGTTGTCCCCAGAAAAGTTATAGAGGGGGCAGAGTAAATAAAACCATCAGGGTCCCATTGCAAGAACCAATGAAGGGCCCCCCTGATCCAGGGGTCCTTTAACTGCTGCAAATGGCTTCACGTGTACTGCAGCAGGCCTCCTTTCTGCTGTCTTGGGACCCCCCCTCCCACAGTGGTGAAGGCTCTGTCACAAGTTAAACTTTTGTGACCTTGGTAGTTCTACCACTGGTGTGTCATGACCAGTGTTATTGCTTGGGTCACCTGCTGGTGGCACTATTGCTTTCAGCACCAAAGGGTGTAATTCTGGTGGCCACCAGCGGATGTCTCTCAATAGATGGACTTTTCATTAATCAAGCTGCACCTGTTGTGAGCTGCTGGGAGTATATAAGCCCACCCTTCACAAAGGCCCCTTTCACATGTCTGCTCCGTTTCTTCCGCTCATTACAAGTCCGTTTACGGACTTGTAATGGGCCCCTATGGGAGCGCATCCGTTAGCGGATGATGCACCCGCTAACGTCCGCAAGATCCGCATTCGTTTTTTCGGACGGAAGAATGTCCTATTTTTCTTCCGTCCGGCGGATCGGATCGGATGCAAACGGACAGACGGTCCGTTTTCATCCGATTCCCCATAGGGGATAGCGGAGGAGAGACAGGGCGGTCCCTGCATAGTGTGCGGGGACCGCCCTGTCTGCCCGACAGCTCAGCGGAGACCCCCCGCTGAGCCGACGGACACACGGAGCGGACCGAAAAATGGACCGCTCCGTGTGAAAGGACCCTAAGGCTCAGGGCTTTAGTATCCTATCTGCTAGCCTTGTCCCTGCCTGACCTGATCTGTTACCCAAATCTGTGCCTGATCCACTTCCTGCCCTGTCCTGGACTCTATTTCCTGTACCCTGTCCCTGATACTTGTCCCCTGATTCCTGCTTCCAGCTTCCCCTTGCTACTGCTCCCTCCATCTGGCTGCCTGTTCCCCCTTGCCTCTCGTCCCTGCCTTGTTTATGTATATGTGCTCCTTAGTTAGATAGTTAGATTTTGTGTTTTTGGGGTTTGCTGTGTTTTCTTGTATTCATTTCTTGTATGCATTGCTTGTTTTTGGTTTGCTGTTGTTTGGTTTGCACGTGTGCCTCTATCTTTAATAAATATATATTTTTCAGTTACTTTTGTGCCTGATTCCTGCTTGCAGCCCACTGATCTGTTTACCCTGTGCTGGATGCCTGTGTTAGGCATCTCTGACATGGTGTCAGTAGTTGTTTAATTTTTGCTTATTTTTTTTAAAAATAATTGTTTCCCATTTTTTTTTACAATTTAATTGTTTATTATTTTTTAGGAGCACAGTTGGAGGGCTTTGGTGAAATATCAGAGGTCTAAACAGACCTTTAAAGCAGAGTTCCAGACTTTTAATAAACAGACACTTACTGTACCTCCTCTCTCTCTCCTCTTGCCGGCACCTTCATTGCCACTCTGGGCATCCGGCCGTGACAGCTTTCGGCTTCACGCGTGGGCATGCACTGTGCATACACGAGTCGTGCTGCACTCACGAAGTAGACCTGTCACGTGTCCCAAAATATCGCCTAGAGGGAAGGGCCGCCTAGGTGGAGAGGAGGAGTCATCCAGGCAGCCCGTAGGTGGAAGGAGGAAGTGGGATAGGAAGTCCCACTCCAAACGAAGCCCCTACTCCCCTCCCAAAACATTGCATGCCAAATGTGTCACGTAAGGGGGCGAGGAGGGCTTAAAGCGGAAGTTCCACTTTAACCACTTGCCCACTGGACACTTAAACCCCCTTCCTTCATGCAACACTGTACTCATATGAAATATTTGTCATTATTTTCACACAAATCACCACTGGGTTTTTTATTTTTTGTTCTATAAATGAAAAAAAAAGACAGAAAATTTGTACACAAATTATTTTTTTCTTTGTTTCTGTTATAAAAAAATTCAAATTAGTACATTTTCTTTATAAATTTTCGCCCAAATTTATACTGCTACATATCTTTGGTAAACATAACCAAAATCAGTGTATATTAGTTGGTCTGTGTGAAAGCTATAGAGTCTATAAACTATGGTGCCAATCACTGAAATTAATCAAACCTGATCACACCTGATGTAATGATGGCCTATCCCATTTTCTTTCCTTTTAAAGGTCCTGGAACACCAGGACAATGGAAACACCCAAAAAATACCTTAGCCCTGGTTCACACTGGGCACGATTTAGTTTGAGTTGAGATGCGATTTCACATGTGAAATCGCATCTCCAATCAGCGGCATTTTCCGGCAATTGCCGGAAATGACACCGTCCTAATCGGTGCGACTCCGCATTTGCGGCGCTGCTCCGATTTCAAAAAGTAGTTCCTGTACTACTTTTTGCGATTTCAGGACACAATTTACATTGACATCTGTGCAGAAACCTGCACAGATGTCTCTTAAATCACGGCTGAAATCGGGACTGCCAGCGTGAGTAAAATCGTGCGAGTTCAGCTGAACTCGCACGGCTTCACTCCCGCAGCCCAGTGTGAACCAGGGCTTATTCTGGAAAGTAAACACCCTAACGTATAGGCATAATGAGTCTTTTGAACCTGTCATTTTTTTCCACACGTTTTTGGAAAATGTGGAAAGAAAATGAAAATGCATTTTTTTTTTACACACATTTGTTCATGTATAAGATATTTCTAACACATAGCATGTACATAGCAAAAATTATGCCTTAAAATACATTCTGCTACTCCTCCAGTCCTCAGAATACCACATGTGAGACTTTTACATGCCCCTAGAAGGCCTAAAGGTGCTCCAATGTATGGCTAGGCTATAAAAAGTCTCATGCATGCTCTCCACTCTGAGAAGTAGCAGAATGTGTAATTTTCTTTCCTGCATTTTCTAAAATTTGTGGCAATAAAATTACATTTTCAAAACTCACTGGGGTTGATTTACTAAAACTGGACAGTGTAAAAGCTGGTGCAGCTGTGCATGGTAGCCAAACAGCTTTTACCTTCAGCTTGTTCAATTAAACTTTGACAAATAAACCTGAAAGCTGATTGGTTTCTATGTAGAGCTGCACCAGATTTTGCACTCTCCGGTTTTCGTAAATCAATACCACTATGCCTTTTAGAAAATACCTTGGAGTGTTTGCTTTCCAAAATGTGGTTTCCATTGTCCTGGGTAGCAATGGCCTGAAAGACCACCAGTTTGGTTCGCACCAGAACTTTCGAACACTGCAAAAGTTCAGAACTGAATAACAAACCCCATTGAAGTCTATGGGACCCAAACGTGAAAAATAAAAAGTACCAATTTTGAAGGCTTATACGCAAGTAATTGGGCATACAATAGTCATGGGGGTCTGGCTACTGCCCTGGAGGACATGTATCAATGAAAAATAGTTTGTAATGAGCAGTGATTTATTGATGCTTAAAGTAAAAGTATAAAAATGAAAAATTTCTTTCAATATAGTGTCTGGGGGATCCCCTTAGTCTACCTGTAAAGTGGCACATCTATACTGTTTATAGTAACTGCTGCAGAAATAGTGGCTTGCAGAGACAGTCTGTATGATGAGAATATAATGTAGTGCACTGGGAACAAGATTAGAGATTTTTTGGATAAATTCTGGTGTCTCTCCCACAGACTTTGGAAAGAAGTAACAGGTGTGGAGAAATTGTTCTTTGGGTATCTGTGGTGCCTTTACACGATAACCTTATAGAAGTACTGTTGATGAAAGCAATAATTGGCCTTGCTGTCAAAAATGTAAATGATATGCAGCTGTCATCCAGTCAAGACAAGATTGGTCTTACTTTGGGTGTTAATTGCACCCATCCAACCTACACCAAAAAAATTCTTTGAGATAAACTCTACACCCACAATGCTAGGCAGCCTAGAAGTCCTGCAGAGATTCCACATCTAAAGAACACTTAATCAGCAACATTGATATCAGGTGCTTCATAGCTGCTGCTGCTGCTAATCCAGGACATTTTGTTATATTTTGAATGTCAGGCAGTCCACCAAGTCTGTGGACAGACGTGTTCTATTATCAGTAACAAAACCTCCAGCAGCATTGAATGCCCTTTCGGAAAGCATGCTGGAAATCATGTTCTGGCTCTCCATCTCTGTTTTCGCCCCTAGATAATCATCCACCCTGTAATGCAGATGCTGTCAATGGGATGTGGAAGCTGACAGCCCCGGGGGCGGTGAGGACTAAAAAAGTTGTGAAATGCATCACTTAGGTGACAGAAGCCTCAAAACTAAGTTTTCTACGACACTGTAACCTACCAGAGTTGGGAAAAGCTGGGAAAAGCATTATATAAACTCCTCTTTAAGGTGTCCTCAGGATATTTCATCTTTTGCACTCTCTGTGGGGACGGGAAGAGTTCTGAGACTTTCCTCTTGTAACGGTGGTCAAGGAGGGCTGCCAACCAATAGTAATCCTATTCCTTTACGCCACATATTGGGTCCTTTCACAGGCTTTGAAGCATAAGGGGGCCCATACAATGCAAATTTGCAGAGGCATGAGAAGCAGGCTCCTCGTGGTCACTGAGGATTATACTATCTGGAACTGCCTTCTCTCAGCCACTACTCCCAAGGGTTCTGCAGATGGAAAACCATCTTTTACCGTTTGAAGTATTTGTCTTCCGCTGCTAAAATGCCTCCAAGACTGCCAGAGTCCTCCTCCTCCTTCTCCTCCTCTCTTCTTGTGTGTTCTGTGGTATAGGAACAATGGTGCCTGCATAAAGTGGGCCTTGAACCACCAAATGGTCAGTTATTTACGCACTTGCTATGGACCTGACTCGAACCCCCTACAAAAATCCTTTATTGATGCAGTTCTACGCAACAACAACTACTCCATCTCCACCCTCTATTCTCATCTTATCGAGCACCAGTCTGCCAAATACCGTCTCAAACCATTTCAGAAATGGGCTCAAATATTTGAAGATGGCAATCTGTCGAACACAATCCTCGAGGGCTACAGACGGGTACACAAATTAACCGTATCAGAAACATGGCGGGAGACGCAATTCAAAATCATCCACAGAGCATACTACCCTTTCCGTTTTAATAAGGCAGACCCTGCCCAAGAAAAGTGCCCCTGGTGCTCCACCTCCCGCCCGACTCTGCTTCACAGCCTATGGGAATGCGCACCTATTGTTAAATACTGGGACTCTGTGCTTGCCTATGCCTATAAAGTTACCAACACGCTAATCCCAAGACACTACCTAATATGCCTGTTTGGTTGCGAGCCACCCCCCCCTACTCCCGCAACAACTGGAAGCTCGCTTTCCATCTCCCAATGGTCTCACCTCTGCCTCCTAGTGGCCCGTAGGACTATTATGTCTCATTGGATCAGCTCAAATCCGCCGAGTCTACCAGCGGTTAGAAAGGCCCTCTCGTCACTTTTTTATTTGGAGAGATTAGATACCATTGTCTTGAACTTTCGCTCTACCCCGCGGTTCTTTATGAGATGGCGCAAATTCATGGAACACACGTTTGACCAAACGGAACTACAAACTCTCATGCATCCATTCAGATATACCGAATGGTATCTCCACAGGAACCTCACAAACTCCTTGGGTAACCTCAGACTGTCAAATCTATCTGACCCTTCTGCGTTCCTGCCACCATGAACCAAGCAACCTTAGCTATTTGCCCCTTGTCGCTCCTGCCCCATTCATACCCTCCACAGTAGACATCGCCCAATGATTCGTCAACTGCCATTTCAATTCTGAGGTTGTTCTTTGTTCAGCTACAGTATGTTAGCTCTTTTTTACAGTCCTATTACACCAATTGTCACTTAAGCTGATACTAACACAGGGATGTGTCCCCACATCCTCCTGATGGTGTATTTTTGATACACAGGTAATTGTTGTATTATGGATCTGATATGTTCTTTTTCTGTTCCTGCTTCTGGTTTTATTTAATTTTTTATATTTTCTTTATTGTTATTTTTATTTTCTATTTGCATTGTTATTTTTATTTCTATTTTTATTAGCCTTTCTATGTCTCCCTATATTCTGATATGTATGATACTTTTCCATGTACATGGTTTTATATGCATTGTTTTTTACATCACGTCATCTCATTGTACTGTACAAACTCCAATAAAAAAATATAAAAAAAAGTGGGCCTTGAGAGGAAAATAAGTCTTCCTCTTCCTCCTTCTGCTCTGCTTCGAGTACCCTGTCCATAATGCCATGCAGAGTCTGCTCCAGAAGGAAGACAACAGGGATTGTGTCACTGATGCATGCATTGTCACAGATCACCATCCTTGTGGCCTCCCTAAATAGTGAAAGTACAGTGCATGCATTCATTATAAGCAGCCATTGGCGTGGGAAAAAAAAGCAGAGCTGACCTGAACCTATCATTGTGCCATACTCACACAGGTACTCGTTGATGGCCCTCAGCAGCATTACCAAAGTAGAGGTTTGTGCCATTATCACACACCACCATTTCTTGCTCCAGCTGGCATTGTGTGAATCAACTCTTGACCTGTCCCTGTCAGAGCTGCAAGAACCTCTTCTCTGGTGTGGTTCCTGTCCCCTTGACACACCAGCTGAAGCACTGCATGGCTCCTTTTAGCCTGACTCATTTGAATAGGCCCTTGAATGCTTAGGGGGTACTTGTGGTTCATAGGACAATTCAGCAAAGCAAAGGAGGGCATGGAGGCGGAGGAAGATGGGTAGAGCTGACAAATCTGGCATCATCACCACTAGCTGTATGGAGACTGTCCTGCATCCTTCCGAGTTGCAAACAGTTACCCAGTGTGAGGGCAGACTGAGGTCAGTATGGAGAAAGAACAGATTTTCTGCCCTTTTGTGTGGCTTTGAGATGCTCTTGCCATTGGGCTGAGTGGTGGGAGGTTAAATGCCTTGTCAAGCATGTGGTACCCAAATGGTTGGTGTTTTGCCACGCTTGATGTGCTGGAGATAAAGTTTGCAAATTGCAAAATCAGCTACACATGTGCTAAAAAAGGCCCAGACAGTTGAGCTGTGGGAAGTGGGCCTGGAGATAACAGCTCCACAATGTGGTGGAATAGGGTGGTTGCTCTCTACTCCTCCATGATGGCTGCCTCGTTGGGGTTGTGCCTCACCCTCACTTTCCTCCTCTGCTATATTTGGCACCCAAGTCGTGTCAGTGACCTTATCATCATCATCATCTCCTGCATCCTCATTACCACTGGAGACAACTTGGAAATATGCTGCGGCTGAAGGAACATGGATGCCAATTTATGTACCAGTGTTCTCCCATCTCTGCAGGCTCATGTTCCTGCCTTCCTCAGTTTTAACCTCAGAACCAACATCTGAATCAAGTCATGGCTGTGCATCGTCAAGGGGCAAATGGCTGACACTGTGTTCAAATAACTCTGCTGACACCTCCATGCCTGGTGCTGGTTCTTTGGCCAGAATTGCTGTGGAAAAGAAGGCAGGTTTCACTCTGGCAGCTGCAGCGGACAGTGCACCAGTCTCTGCTTATGAGGATGAGGATAGTTTAGTAAGCCAGTCCACCACCTCCTCTGCATGCTGTGTCTGGATAGCATGGGCAACATCACTAAACAGATGAAATTATGCCCTGCCTGAGGACTGACCACGTCCACCTTTGCCTGTGGACACATATGCTGCTGGCCCCCTCACAGTGCCATGGGAACATCTGTCTCTCCGGACATGATGGGGGAGGTGGGTGCTTATTAAGACAATGTAATATAGATGCGTAAATGTGTACGTGGATGCACTTTAATCAATTGAAATTGGTGTTTGGTGCACTGTAACTTGAGTACTCACTACTACACAGACACACTCCACTAATGCACTAAATTATTCTTCAGTAAAACTGCACTGATGCACTGCTATATACTGCGTCAAACATGCACTAAACTTGTAGTAATGCACTAAACTATACAGCATTAAACGGAAGATAACGCACTAAAATATACTGTGTTAAACGTGCACTAACACACAGAAATGTACTGCGTTAAACGGCATGTTTCGCACTGAAATATGCTGCGTTAAACTTGCAGTAACGCTCTGAACTGTATTGTGTTAAAAGGGAGATAAGGCACTGAAATATATGGCGTTAAACTTGCAGTAACGCACTAACCTGTACTGCGTTAAATGGAAGATAACGCACTGAAATATACGGCTGTAAACTTGCAGTAACGTACTGAACTGTACGTCATTAAACTTGCAGTAATGCACTGAAATATACTGCGTTAAGCGTGCACTTACACACAGAAATGTACTGTGTTAAACGGAATGTAACACACTAAAATATACAGCATTAAACTTGCAGTAATGCACTGAACTGTACTGTGTTAAATGAAAGATAACGCACTGAAATATACTGAGTTAAGTATTCACTAATGCACAGAAAAGTACTACGTTGAATGGCACATAATGCACGGAAATATACATTGTTTAAACTTGCAGTAACGCACTGAACTATACTGTTTTGAACGGGAGATAACGCACTAAAATATATGGCGTTAAACTTGCAGTAACACACTTACTTGTACTGCCTTAAACAGAAGAAAACACACTGAATTATACTGCTTTAAGCTTGCAGTAATGCACTAAACTGTACGATGTTAAGCTTGCAGTAACACCCTAAAATTTACTGTGTTAAATGGAAAATAACGCACTGAAATATACTGTGTTAAGTGTGCACTAACGCACTGAAATATATAGTGTTAAACTTGCAGTAATGCACTGAAATGTATTGTGTTAAACAGGAGATAATGCACTGAAATATATGGCGTTACACTTTCAGTAACGCACTAAACTATACTGTGTTAAATGGAAGATAATGCATTGAAATATACAGTGTTAAATTTGCACTAACTCACTGAACTGGACTGCGTTAAATGGAAGCTAAGGCACTGAAATATACTGCGTTAAGCATGCACTGATGCACAGAAATGTAAGGCATTAAACGACACTTAACGCACTGAGATATATACAACATTAAACTTGCAGTAACACACTGAACTGTACTGTGTCAAACTGAAGACAACGCACTGAAAAATACTGCATTAAGAGTGCACTAATGCACACAAATATACTGATTTAAATGACACGTAACGCACTGAAACATACGGTATTAAACTTGCAGTAATGCACTGAACAGTACTGTGTTAAACGGAAGATAACTTACACATAAATATACAGTGTTAAACTTGCAGTAACGCACTGAACTGTACTGCGTTAAACGAAAGATAACGCACTGAAATATAATATATATATATAATATACAGCGTTAAACTTTAAGTAACACACTGAACTGTAATGTGTTAAACAGAAGATAACGCACTGAAATATACAGTGTTAAACTTGCAGTAACGCACTGAACTGTACTGCGGTAAATGGAAAATAACGCACTGAAATATACTGTGTTAAGCGTGCACTAACGCAAATAAATGTGCTGAGTTAAATGCCACGTAATGCACTGAAATATTTGGCGTTAAACTTGCAGTAACACACTGAACTGTGCTGACTTAAATGGAAGATAACACACTGAAATATACAGTGTTAAACTTGCAGTAACGCACTGAACTGTACTGTGTTAAATGGAAGATAACGCACTGAAATATATGGCTTTAAACTTGCAGTAATGCACTGAACTGTACTGCAGTAAATGGAAAATAACGCACTGAAATATACTGTGTTAAGCGTGCACTAACGCAAATAAATGTGCTGAGTTAAATGCCACGTAATGCACTGAAATATTTGGCGTTAAACTTGCAGTAACACACTGAACTGTGCTGACTTAAATGGAAGATAACACACTGAAATATACAGTGTTAAACTTGCAGTAACGCACTGAACTGTATTGCATTAAACGGAAGATAACGCACAAATATATATGGCATTAAACTTGCAGTAACACACTGCACTGTACGGCGTTAAACTTGCAGTAACGCAATGAAATGGTGGTCGCACTACACTCACTCATGACTGAACTATCCCTACATTTACACTAATATAAAGATTAACCCCTTAAGGACCGCCGCATGTACATTTACGTCAGCAGAATGGCACGTACAGGCACATTGGCGTACCTGTACGTCCCTGCCTAGACGTGGGTCGGGGGTCCGATCGGGACCCCCCGGTACTTGTGGCGGTCCGGTTTGCTGTGCGAGCGATCCGGGATGAGGGGGCGGTTGTTCGTTTTTGTCCGCCCTCTCCGGATCGCTCCCAGCCAATGCGCGTTCTCCCCCGCCCTCTTCCTGTGTAAAAACAGGAAGGGGGAAGGGATGTAATCTCTCCTCTCAGCGGTATTTTCAACCGCGGCTGAGGAGAGAAGACATCACAAGTGAGTCTGCACAACACTACACTGACACCAGGACATGTAGGCACATTACCCCCCCCCCTGTCACAGTGTCACTAAATGCATTGATCATATTTACTGATCACTGCATTTAGTGTCAGTGTGACAGTTACTGTGACAGGCAGTTAGTGTTAGGTCCAGGGTAGCCCCTGTACCCCCCCAATAAAGTTTTAACCCCTTGATCAAGGCCCTAGTTAACCCTTTCACACCCTATTGCCAGTGTCACTAAGCGATCATTTTTCTGATCGCTGTATTAGTGTCACTGTTGCCGCTAGGTAGCTAATTATTTTTTTTATTGTGATTTTTTTTTTACTAAAGACATTTGCTGAATACATTTTGGCCTAAATGTTTGACTAAAATTTAGTTTATTCGATTTTTCTCATAACAAAAATGTAAAAATATTGTTTTTTTTTTCAAAAATATCGCTCTATTTTTGTATATAGCGCAAAAAATTAAAATTGCAGAGGTGATCAAATACCATCAAAAGAAAGCTCTATTTGTGGGAAGAAAAGGATGCAAATTTTGTTTGGGAGCCACGTCGCACCACCGCGGAATTGTCTGTTAAAGCGACGCAGTGCGGAATTGTAAAAACACCTCTGGGCATTTGGCAGCATATTGGTCCGGTCCTTAAGTGGTTAATGGTCGCATTATACTCACACTGAACTATCCCTAGATTCACACTAAACTGATATTCTACACTGACAATAGAATCAGAATAGCACAATATAGCACACTAACTGTCTAATATCACTAACTATATCTACGCCGATATCACACTGAAAATGGCTGCTATTGAAAGAATACATTTATAGTGTGAGGCAGGACTAACAGTAATAAGCCATGATTGGATAGAGTCAGCATGACAGCTTTCAATCATGGCTCTGACAGTGCACTGTGCCCTGATTGGGCAAAGCTTTCGTTTCTTCAGCCAATCAGTGCTTTCAATGCACTGTGTGGTGGCACAGTGCATTTTGGTCATACAGCGGGCCAAACAAACGGTCAAACGCCACAATAATTCTGTTGTTCGGCGAATGTGTGAACAGCCAATGTTCAGCCCGATCTCATGCTCGGGCCAAACCGTTCACCAATTCCTAGTCCTGGTGCTCCAGGGCCTCCAAAATGTGTTAGGTAGTCAGGCTATTGGATGCATAATTTATGCCCCTGGACTGCCTGATTGCCTCCTTGGATTGTGGGCCCCTCTATGTATCTAGGTTGTGAAAAACTCTCACACATATGGTATGCTCATACTCAGGAGGCATGGCAGAATGTGTTTTGGGGTGTAAACTTTGTGGAAAAAAAATGTATTTAATTTCTTTATTTTCCAAAAATGTGTGACAAAAAAATTACAGATTTAAGAACTTACCATTCCTCTTACTAAATACCTTGAACTGTCTAGGTTCCAAAAAGGGGTCATATGGGGGTATTTATACTATCCTACCACTTTAGTGCCTCAAGATTGATGATGAGATGTAATGAGGCTGTTAGTACATCAGGACTGATTCATTTTCAAATCTATATACCATAGTTTGTAGACTCTATAACACACAGGCTAAACCATATACAATTACATGGGTTATTTTAACCAAAGAAATGTAAGAAAATATATTTTGGCCTACATTTTGGAAACAAATATGATATATTTACAAAATTTGAAAAAGGAAAAAGAAAAGCATGTTTTTTTCGTTTTGGTAGTTATTCATTTATATAGAAAAAAAATAAAACACCCAGTGGTGGTTAAATACCACCAAAATAAAGCTCTATCTGTCTCCAAAAAAAATGATAAAAATGTTGTCTGGGTACAGTGTTGCATGACTGATCATTTGACAGTGCTGAAAGCTGAAAATGGCTCAGACTGGAAGGGGGTGAAAGTGTCTGGACTTGAGGTGGTTAATGGGGGAGGAGAAAGGAGGGAGTGTGTCCCTGTTCCACCAAAAGTACTGCTGTTCTGCTTGAAGACCTAAAGCTCTCAACTAGGGAAGGTTGCACCGATGCAGTTTTTTTTAACACTGAGTACAAATACTAATACTTTTTCTTAAAGCGGAAGTAAACCCATCATTTTGATATTTTAAAAAAACAGTTAACATTCCCGGCATGCCGGAAATGCTAGCTGTCACATTTGCTTGTGCTCTCAACCAAACTGTCAAACCATCCAATGGTTGGTTTCATAACTGATCACATGTGAAGCATCATGGCTGTTGCAGATTAAACAGAGGCCAAGATGGCAGCTTCCTTGGCTAAAAATGATAGGAGGGTTTACTTCCACTTTAAGTACTCACTGATACCAGTTACTGATACTTATCACCTAGGAAGAGTAGGTAGAGGGGGGTTTTTAGTAATGGAATTGGGTCAGGCTGGGGTGAGGGCAGGGTGGGGGGGAGCAGAAGGGTAAGTGAGGACAGGATGAGGAGGGAGTAGGAGGGTAAGTGAGGGCAGGGTGGGGGGAATAGTTGGGTAAGTGAGGGCAGGCTTCTCATGCAGGTGGATCCTCTAGACCTGGGAGCCTGAGACCAGCTGAGCACTGCTGATATATCTGGTGCAGGCACATGCAGTCAGGTGATACAGAGCCTCACCTGCCATGAACATAAAAAAAACAACAATCAAGCTTCAGGGGGCTGAAGTCCTACCCCACCACTGGTCAAAATGTGGGGCTCCTACGACCTATGGTTCTGGAGATACGGGACTCCTTGCACAGCCTGTTAGAAGCTACATATAAAGTGGCCAGTTTAAGTTGGCACACACTGTTTGCAGCAGACTGAGAGGATGAGGGCACAATGCCTCTCCTCGCTTCTTGTCAGAGGCACTGAGGCAAAATGGACAGCTTGGAGCCTTGGACCAATGGTAAAGTACCATTGACTCAAGATGTCTAATAAAAATGCTGCAGTGGAAGCACGCTTTGCAGTGTCATAGAAGGATGCATGTGTCTAAAAGACAAATGCTCCCTACCAGCCGAGCCCACTTAGCTACAAGGAAAAACATGGGTTTATGGGTATAAGATTTACCCAAATGTTTTTCTTGCACAGTTAAGAGGGAGAACGGGAATCTGCTGCTGCTGAAAGGGTACTGTTTTAAGGTTGGCCTTCAATGTAACTGTGTGGAGCACTGGCTATGCGTTGAGATGGCATTGGGCTACACTGGCTATGCGTTGAGATGGCGTTAGGCTATGCTGGCTATGCGTTGAGATGACGTTAGGCTATGCTGGCTATGCATTGAGATGATTTTGGGTTACGCTGGCTATGCTTTGAGATGGTGATGGACTATGCTGGCTATGCATTGAGATGGTGTTGGGCTACACTAGCTATGCATTGAGATGGCGTTAGTCTACACTGGCTATGCATTGAGATAGCGTTGGCCAATGCTGGTTTTGCGTTGAGAGGGTATTTGGCTATGCTAGCTATGTGTTGAGATGGTGTTGGCATAAGCTGGCTATGTACTGAGATGGTGTTGGGATAAGCTGGCTATGCACTGAGATGGCGTTTGGCTATGCTGGTTTTGCGTTGAGATGGCATTGGACTACACTGGCTATGCGTTGAGATGGCGTTGGGCTACGCTGGCTATGTGTTGGGATGGCATTGGGCTACGCTGGCTATGTGCTAGATGGTGTTGTGCTACGCTGGCTATGTGCTGAGATGGTGTTGTGCTACGCTGGTTTTGCATTGAGATGGCATTGGGCTATGCTGGCTATGCATTGAGAAGATAGCACTGGGCTACACTGGCTATGCGTTTAGATAGTGTTGGGCCACGCTGGTTTTGCATTGAGATGATGTTGGGCTACGCTGGCTATGCGTTGAGATGGCATTGAGCTACGCAGGCTATGCGTTGAGATGGCATTTGGCTACGCTGGCTATGCATTGCGATGGCATTGGGCTACGCTGGCTATGCGTTAAGATAGTGTTGGGCTGCGCTGGCTATGCATTGAGATGGCATTTGGCAACGCTGGCTATGCATTGAAATGATGTTGGGCTACGCTGGCTATGCATTGTGATGGTATTGGGTTATGCTGGCTATGCTTTGAGATGGCATTGGGCTATGCTGGTTCTGCATTGAGATGGTGTTGGTCTACACTGGCTATGCGTTGAGATGATGTTGGGCTACGCAGGCTATATGTTGAGATGTCGTTTGGCTCTGCTGGCTATGCTTTGAGATGGCGTTGGGCTACACTGGCTATGCATTGAGATGGCTTTGGGCTATGCTGGCTATGTATTGAGATGGTGTTGGGCTATGCTGGCTATGCTTTGAGATGGCGTTGGGCTATACTGGTTTTGCGTTCAGATGGTGTTGGGCTACACTGGCTATGCATTGAGATGGCGTTGGGCTATGCTGGCTATGCATGGGAGATGGTGTTGGGCTGTGCTGGCTATGCATTGAGATGGTGTTGGGATATGCTGGCTATGCATTGAAATGGTGTTGGGCTACGCTGCCTATGCATTGAGATGGTATTGGATTATGCTGGTTATGCTTTGAGATGGCGTTGGGCTATGCTGGTTCTGCATTGAGATGGTGTTGGGCTATGCTGGCTATGCATTGAGATGACATTGAGCTACGCTGGCTATGCATTGAGATGGCGTTGGGCTACGCTGGCTATGCATTGAGATGGCGTTGAGTTACGCTGACTATGCATTGAGATGGTGTTGGGCTATGCTGGCTATGCGTTGAGATAGTGATGGCCAACGCTGGTTTTGCGTTGAGATGGCGTTTGGCTATGCTAGCTATGTGTTGAGATGGTGTTGGGCTATGCTGGATTTGCGTTGACTTACCGTTGGGCTATGCTGGCTATGCATTGACTTACCGTTGGGCTATGCTGGCTATGCATTGAGATCGTGTTGGGCTATGCTGTCTATGTGTTGAGATGGCATCGGGCTACGCCTGCTATGCATTGAGATGGTATTGGTCTACGCTGGTTTTCAATTGAGATGGCAATGGGCTATGCTGACTATGCATTGAAATAGCGCTGGGCTACGCAGTCTATGCGTTGAGATGGTGTTTGGCTACGTTGGCTATGCATTGAGATGGTGTTGAACTATGCTGGCTAAGCATTGAGATGGTGTTGCGCTGTGCTGCGTTGGCTATGCATTGAGATGGTGTTGGGCTATGCTGGCTATGAGCTGAGATGGTGTTGGGCTACATTGGCTATGCATTGAGATGGTATTGGGTTATGCTGGTTTTGCATTGAGATGGCGTTGGGCTACGCTGGCTATGCGTTGAGATAGCGTTGGGCTACGCTGGCTATGCGTTGAGATGGCATTGGTCTTACCTGGCTATGCATTGAGATGGCGTTGGTCTACGCTGGCTATGCATTGAGATGGCGTTGGGCTACGTTGGCTATGCATTGAGATGGCGTTGGGTTACGCTGGCTATGCATTAAGATGGTGTTGGGCTACGCTGGCTATGCATTGAGATAGTGATGGCCAACGCTGGTTTGGCGTTGAGATGGTGTTTGGCTATGCTAGCTATGTGTTGAGATGGTGTTGGGCTATGCTGGATTTGTGTTGAGTTGGCGTTGGGCTACGCTGACAAAGCGTTGATATCGTGTTGGGCTACACTGTCTATGTGTTGAGATAACATTGGGCTACGCCTGCTATGCATTGAGATGGCATTGGGCTACGCTGGCTATGCGTTGAGATGGCGTTGGGCTACGCTGGCTATGCATTGAGATGGCGTTGGGTTACGCTGGCTATGCATTGAGATGGTGATGGCCAACGCTGGTTTTGCGTTGAGATGGTGTTTGGCTATGCTGGATTTGTGTTGAGTTGGCGTTGGGCTACGCTGACAATGCGTTGAGATCGTGTTGGGCTATGCTGTCTATGTGTTGAGATAACATTGGGCTACGCCTGCTATTCATTGAGATGGCATTGGGCTACGCTGGTTTTCAATTGAGCTGGCAATGGGCTACACTGGTTTTCAATTGAGATGGCAATGGGCTATGCTGGCTATGCATTGAGATAGCGCTGGGCTACGCAGTCTATGCGTTGAGATGGTGTTTGGCTACGCTGGCCATGCGTTGAGATGGTGTTGGGCTATGCTGGCTAAGCATTGAGATGGTGTTGCGCTGCGCTGCGTTGGCTATGCATTGAGATGGTGTTGGGCTACGCTGGCTATGAGCTGAGATGGTGTTGGGCTACATTGGCTATGCATTGAAATGGTATTGGGTTATGCTGGTTTTGCATTGAGATGGTGTTGGGCTACGCTGGCTATGCATTGAGATAGTGTTGGGCTACGCTGGCTATGCATTGAGATGGCATTGGGCTACGCTGGCAATGCGTTAAGATGGCGTTGGGCTACGCTGGCTATGCGTTGAGATGGCCTTGGACTACGCTGGCTATGCGTTGGACTACGTTGGCTATGCGTTGAGATGGCATTGGGCTATGCTGGCTAAGTGTTGAGATGGCGTTGGGCTACGCTGGCTATGCATTGAGATGGCGTTGGGCTACGCTGGCTATGCGTTGGGCTACGTTGGCTATGCGTTGAGATGGCATTGGGCTACGCTGGCTATGCGTTCAGATTGCATTGGGCTATGCGTTGAGAAGGCGTTAGGCTACGCTGGCTATGCGTTGAGATGGCGTTGGGCTACGCTGGCTATGCGTTGGGATGGCGTTGGGCTACGCTGGCTATGCATTGAGATGGCGTTGGGCTACACTGGCTATGCGTTTAAATGACGTTGGGCTACGCTGGCTATGCGTTGAGATGGCGTTAGGCTACGCTGGCTATGCGTTGAGATGGCGTTGGGCTACGCTGGCTATGCGTTGGGATGGCATTGGGCTATGCTGGCTAAGTGTTGAGATGGCGTTGGGCTACGCTGGCTATGCATTGAGATGGCGTTGGGCTACGCTGGCTATGCGTTGGGCTACGTTGGCTATGCGTTGAGATGGCATTGGGCTACGCTGGCTATGCGTTCAGATTGCATTGGGCTATGCGTTGAGAAGGCGTTAGGCTACGCTGGCTATGCGTTGAGATGGCGTTGGGCTACGCTGGCTATGCGTTGGGATGGCGTTGGGCTACGCTGGCTATGCGTTGAGATGGCGTTGGGCTACACTGGCTATGCGTTTAAATGACGTTGGGCTACGCTGGCTATGCGTTGAGATGGCGTTAGGCTACGCTGGCTATGCGTTGAGATAGCGTTGGGCTACGCTGGCTATGCGTTGGGATGGCGTTGGGCTACGCTGGCTATGCGTTGAGATGGCGTTGGGCTACGCTGGCTATGTGTTGAGATGGCGTTGGGCTACACTGGCTATGCGTTGAGATGGCGTTGGGCTACGCTGGCTATGCGTTGGGATGGCATTGGCCTACGCTGGCTATGCGTTGAGATGGCGTTGGGCTACACTGGCTATGCGTTTAAATGACGTTGGGCTACGCTGGCTATGCGTTGAGATGGAGCTGGGCTACGCTGGTTATGCGTTGGGATGGCGTTGGGCTACGCTGGCTATGCGTTGAGATTGAGTTGGGCTACGTTGGCTATGCGCTGAGATGGCGTTGGGCTACGCTGGCTATGCGTTTGGAATGGCGTTGGGCTACGCTGCCCAATACATACTGTGCAAATGAGCCCCTTATGTGAGTTTTTATTGTGACTTTTACTATGGTACATCTATTATAAATCCCTGAGGTCCAGTGCAGTCTATGTTATGGTCAGTCTGTAGATTTCAT
Organism: Rana kukunoris; assembly: GCA_029574335.1. Lineage (NCBI taxonomy): Eukaryota > Metazoa > Chordata > Amphibia > Anura > Ranidae > Rana > Rana kukunoris. Next base: position 481,065,573 of record CM056052.1, read on the forward strand.
CCCGGAGTCCTTGTCCTCCTCTGCCAGCCTCCGTTCCCCCTCCGTGCCCGCCAGAGTGCACGCGGCCTGGGCTAGCCTGCAGTGTTTGCTCGGCTGTTCACAGCACAATATCCCGACTCATCTACATGACAAGGTTTCCGAGGCTTTCCGAGGCTCCCGTAGTGGCCGGTGAATGGAGCGGTGAGTGTCCGGCGTACAAAGTGCCATTCTGGGAGCAGAACAAGAAGTCCCCCTCAGCTTAGCAATGCCGCTACGGCCAGCCCGACTCCGGTGTACACACAGCGCACACCGCCATCTCTTGGCCATCCGCGGAATAACAACTCTCTATTTTCACACCCAGCAAGAAGCCAAGACTGCTGCTTTTCCAAGAAAAAAAAATATTTTCTTTCCTTTTACTATATTTACACTGTATAGAGCTGTAATATGATGGATGGCCAGAAAACTAGAATATATACTCATATGTATGACAGTGACCGATCGTACATGAAAATGTCATGCTAACACACATAGAGGCTGATTTGCTAAAGGAGTTGAGGATTGTCACATTTTGAATTGTGTTAATATTCACTTTAATTATCCAATTATGTAAAAATCGAATTCCTGATGATTTGTTTCACCTGGACATGATTGGATCATTGAAGTGCACATGCACAAAATCTAAAATCTAAAGCCCAGTAGCATATAGATAATAAAAATAATTATTATTGTTACACAGCTAACCATTTGCACAACACTTTACAACATGAGAACAGACAGTACAGTTACAATTCAATTCAGGAGGAATCAGTGGGCCCTGCTGGTTAGAAGGGGTGGCAAAAAACTTTGTCTCTATTTACTATCACAGCCAATCAATATCCCAGGACTGGATTCAAGACAAGAACAAATCAGCTGACCTGGGAAGGACCCAATAAAGCTGGCCATACACTATCTAATCTAATTGTACAATCTCCTTTAAGGTGGCCATACACTATACAATCTGCTTTAGATTTACCAACATTATACATTATATGTCTTGTACAATTTCTGTACATTTTCCTTTAGATTTACGTTCAACTATGTAATGCAAGGGCCTGTGTGATTGTATACAATACAGATTGAAAGTGTTGCTTAGATTTGACCTCAAATTACATGGCTTTTGGTAAATCTAAAGGGAAATTATACAAGAAAATTGTCAATGTAATACAAGGGCCTGTCTGATTGGATATAAATTGAAAGTGCTGTATAGGTTTGACCTTATATTATATGTTTTTTTGCTAAACTTAAATGAAAATTGTACAAGAAAAATCATGTATGGTCAGCCTCATAGGTGTGCGCAGGGGGTGAGCCTGGGCACACCCTAATCACCCTGTGTGCCAGGTCCAATGACTAGGCAGTACAGCCTGACCTCCTGTAGCAGGCCCTATTGATTCAAAAGGGGGGCTCGGGCATCTGACGAGCTGGAGGACTGTACTGCCTTATTGCAGGTACCCATCCTCTTCTTCCTCCTCCTGCAGCAGTTCCAGCTTTTCCTCCTTTCCCTCCCTCCTTCTGAGCTTCAGGGTATTCAGTTCTAGCATCTGTGCCTCCATCCTGTCCTCAGTCTTTTTCCCTTAAATGTAGGACATCAGGGGTCTGCGGAAAACCCTGATATTTCACCAAAGCCCCCCAAAAGGCCAGTTAAAAATGTAAAAAATAAATAAAAATCGAAGCTCTTGAGCTATGGGGTGCACACCCTAATGCTATAGGCTGCGCACACCTATGGCCAGCTTTATGTAGTGCAAGGGCCTGCCTGATTTGATTCAACATGAATGGATTGGTCCTCCTATCACATAGTTTTGGCCAAGCTAAGGGAGATTGTATAGTGTATGGCTTTAGACTTTCCAAAACTATGCAATGCAATGGTTCTCCACTCCTGTCCTCAGGATCCATTACCAGGCCAGATTTTAAAGGAGTTGTAAAGGAAATGCTTTATTTTTTTATTTTTTTTGCTGAAATGACTGTTTACAGCATGGGTCTTCAAACTATGGCCCCCCAGTTGTTTAGGAACTACAATTCCCATCATGCCTAGTCATGTCTGTGAATGTCAGTGTGTTACAATGCCTCATGGGAAGTGTAGTTGTACAACAGCTGGAGGGCCGTAGTTTGAGGATCCTTGGTTTACAGGGTATAGAGACATAATAGTTAACTGATTCCTTTTAAAAATTATTAAAAATAGACAAAAATCAATCATATAATGTGCCTGCAGTTTCAGTTACGTTTTTCATCTAAATCCATGCTTCTGTGAAGGACAGAGACACAGAGCCAATACAGGGCAGTGTTTGTTTTTAAAATGAAACTGATTGGTTCTGAGGGGTTTTAGACACACAGTAATCACACCTTCTTGATTAGAGACCACAGAGAGAAGCTCCCAGTACTTTTTTCATAAGGAAACAGACAACCAGGAAGTGTGCAGAACAAAGAAGGATTACGGCAAAAACGAACAATGAGGACATGAAACCAGGACTGCATTAGGGTAAAGGAAGCTATTTAGCTAAAAAAAAAAAAATCCTTTAGTGACCCTTCAAGTATTACCTTGGGGAGATGCAGACTAGAATACAGCAATGACTGAGCAGCAAATTATATCACCTGTGATGTATGTCAGTTATCTTGCAAGCCTGGCCTGTTGGTGGGTCCTGAGGACAGGAGTTGAGAACTACGGATGTAACAAAAAGACAATCCTATCCAGTCCATTACATTTGTATCTAATGGCTGTGCAATGTGCATTACATATTTTGATGGTAGAGATAAAGAACAATCAGATTGTATAGTTTATGGCCAGACTTAAATATCTGTGCTCTGCTGGGGTTTTTCGCCTTCCTCTTGATCAACTGTGGGTATGGAATTGGGTATATGGGATTTATGATATTATTATTATTTTTTTGGTTGAACTGGTGTCCTTTTTCAACCTGACTAACTATGTAACTAACTATATACAGTAACTATGTAAAACACGCTGGTCATAATCAATAAAGAAATAACATTTTATATTCTACTGGGGGGGGGGGGTCACTAAAGTAGTTGGGAATCTTTATAAAGGAAATTGTGAACATTCACTTCAATTATGTCCACACTGTAATTTACACACACACAAACACACACACACATATATATATATTATAATTGTAATACATATTAAATCAAGACCTTAATTCTGCTGAACCACAATTATTATATTAAAGCAAGTCTGATCCTTGTTGGATGAGGTTGAAGTGACTCACTGTCCTGCACGTTTTGCTTTCTCACCTTAATGGAGGATATTTTTAGAGCAGGGACCCAAATAGCACATAGGAGGGGACCCAGTGCAGGCACAATTCCCAGGGCCAGTCTGAGCTGCTGCTGGGGGAATGGACACATTCCAGAGGTGTGCCACTTCTGTCCCTGAACTTCAGGACAACTCACAGAACACATGTCCTTTCTTAACATGAATTTGTTTTACATACTTCTTTCCTCTATCTGCAGAGCTCACTATTCTGTATATATATATATATGTGTATAAATAATATTTATTCTACATGATCTGTATTCTAGGTAACTTAGTGGTGAAGCCCATAATTACAATTATTTCAAATGTAGTCCATTGGCATCCAGTATAAAGTATAAATAAATGTGTATGTATATATATATATATATATATATATATATATATATATATATATATATATATATATATATATATATATATATATATATATATACACA
>CM056052.1:481701789-481706789 GCA_029574335.1 Rana kukunoris
GGGGGGGGGGGGGGGGGGGGGGGGGGGGGGGGGGGGGGGGGGGGGGGGGGGGGGGGGGGGGGGGGGGGGGGGTGGGGGGGGGGGGGGGGGGGGGGGGGGGGGGGGGGGGGGGGGGGGGGGGGGGGGGGGGGGGGGGGGGGGGGGGGGGGGGGGGGGGGGGGTGGGGGGGGGGGGGGGGGGGGGGGGGGGGGGGGGGGGGGGGGGGGGGGGGGGGGGGGGGGGGGGGGGGGGGGGGGGGGGGGTGGGGGGGGGGGGGGGGGGGGGGGGGGGGGGGGGGGGGGGGGGGTGGGGGGGGGGGGGGGGGGGGGGGGGGGGGGGGGGGGGGGGGGGGGGGGGGGGGGGGGGGGGGGGGGGGGGGGGGGGGGGGGGGGGGGGGGGGGGGGGGGGGGGGGGGGGGGGGGGGGGGGGGGGGGGGGGGGGGGGGGGGGGGGGGGGGGGGGGGGGGGGGGGGGGGGGGGGGGGGGGGGGGGGGGGGGGGGGGGGGGGGGGGGGGGGGGGGGGGGGGGGGGGGGGGGGGGGGGGGGGGGGGGGGGGGGGGGGGGGGGGGGGGGGGGGGGGGGGGGGGGGGGGGGGGGGGGGGGGGGGGGGGGGGGGGGGGGGGGGGGGGGGGGGGGGGGGGGGGGGGGGGGGGGGGGGGGGGGGGGGGGGGGGGGGGGGGGGGGGGGGGGGGGGGGGGGGGGGGGGGGGGGGGGGGGGGGGGGGGGGGGGGGGGGGGGGGGGGGGGGGGGGGGGGGGGGGGGGGGGGGGGGGGGGGGGGGGGGGGGGGGGGGGGGGGGGGGGGGGGGGGGGGGGGGGGGGGGGGGGGGGGGGGGGGGGGGGGGGGGGGGGGGGGGGGGGGGGGGGGGGGGTGGGGGGGGGGGGGGGGGGGGGGGGGGGGGGGGGGGGGGGGGGGGGGGGGGGGGGGGGGGGGGGGGGGGGGGGGGGGGGGGGGGGGGGGGGGGGGGGGGGGGGGGGGGGGGGGGGGGGGGGGGGGGGGGGGGGGGGGGGGGGGGGGGGGGGGGGGGGGGGGGGGGGGGGGGGGGGGGGGGGGGGGGGGGGGGGGGGGGGGGGGGGGGGGGGGGGGGGGGGGGGGGGGGGGGGGGGGGGGGGGGGGGGGGGGGGGGGGGGGGGGGGGGGGGGGGGGGGGGGGGGGGGGGGGGGGGGGGGGGGGGGGGGGGGGGGGGGGGGGGGGGGGGGGGGGGGGGGGGGGGGGGGGGGGGGGGGGGGGGGGGGGGGGGGGGGGGGGGGGGGGGGGGGGGGGGGGGGGGGGGGGGGGGGGGGGGGGGGGGGGGGGGGGGGGGGGGGGGGGGGGGGGGGGGGGGGGGGGGGGGGGGGGGGGGGGGGGGGGGGGGGGGGGGGGGGGGGGGGGGGGGGGGGGGGGGGGGGGGGGGGGGGGGGGGGGGGGGGGGGGGGGGGGGGGGGGGGGGGGGGGGGGGGGGGGGGGGGGGGGGGGGGGGGGGGGGGGGGGGGGGGGGGGGGGGGGGGGGGGGGGGGGGGGGGGGGGGGGGGGGGGGGGGGGGGGGGGGGGGGGGGGGGGGGGGGGGGGGGGGGGGGGGGGGGGGGGGGGGGGGGGGGGGGGGGGGGGGGGGGGGGGGGGGGGGGGGGGGGGGGGGGGGGGGGGGGGGGGGGGGGGGGGGGGGGGGGGGGGGGGGGGGGGGGGGGGGGGGGGGGGGGGGGGGGGGGGGGGGGGGGGGGGGGGGGGGGGGGGGGGGGGGGGGGGGGGGGGGGGGGGGGGGGGGGGGGGGGGGGGGGGGGGGGGGGGGGGGGGGGGGGGGGGGGGGGGGGGGGGGGGGGGGGGGGGGGGGGGGGGGGGGGGGGGGGGGGGGGGGGGGGGGGGGGGGGGGGGGGGGGGGGGGGGGGGGGGGGGGGGGGGGGGGGGGGGGGGGGGGGGGGGGGGGGGGGGGGGGGGGGGGGGGGGGGGGGGGGGGGGGGGGGGGGGGGGGGGGGGGGGGGGGGGGGGGGGGGGGGGGGGGGGGGGGGGGGGGGGGGGGGGGGGGGGGGGGGGGGGGGGGGGGGGGGGGGGGGGGGGGTGGGGGGGGGGGGGGGGGGGGGGGGGGGGGGGGGGGGGGGGGGGGGGGGGGGGGGGGGGGGGGGGGGGGTGGGGGGGGGGGGGGGGGGGGGGGGGGGGGGGGGGGGGGGGGGGGGGGGGGGGGGGGGGGGGGGGGGGGGGGGGGGGGGGGGGGGGGGGGGGGGGGGGGGGGGGGGGGGGGGGGGGGGGGGGGGGGGGGGGGGGGGGGGGGGGGGGGGGGGGGGGGGGGGGGGGGGGGGGGGGGGGGTGGGGGGGGGGGGGGGGGGGGGGGGGGGGGGGGGGGGGGGGGGGGGGGGGGGGGGGGGGGGGGGGGGGGGGGGGGGGGGGGGGGGGGGGGGGGGGGGGGGGGGGGGGGGGGGGGGGGGGGGGGGGGGGGGGGGGGGGGGGGGGGGGGGGGGGGGGGGGGGGGGGGGGGGGGGGGGGGGGGGGGGGGGGGGGGGGGGGGGGGGGGGGGGGGGGGGGGGGGGGGGGGGGGGGGGGGGGGGGGGGGGGGGGGGGGGGGGGGGGGGGGGGGGGGGGGGGGGGGGGGGGGGGGGGGGGGGGGGGGGGGGGGGGGGGGGGGGGGGGGGGGGGGGGGGGGGGGGGTGGGGGGGGGGGGGGGGGGGGGGGGGGGGGGGGGGGGGGGGGGGGGGGGGGGGGGGGGGGGGGTGGGGGGGGGGGGGGGGGGGGGGGGGGGGGGGGGGGGGGGGGGGGGGGGGGGGGGGGGGGGGGGGGGGGGGGGGGGGGGGGGGGGGGGGGGGGGGGGGGGGGGGGGGGGGGGGGGGGGGGGGGGGGGGGGGGGGGGGGGGGGGGGGGGGGGGGGGGGGGGGGGGGGGGGGGGGGGGGGGGGGGGGGGGGGGGGGGGGGGGGGGGGGGGGGGGGGGGGGGGGGGGGGGGGGGTGGGGGGGGGGGGGGGGGGGGGGGGGGGGGGGGGGGGGGGGGGGGGGGGGGGGGGGGGGGGGGGGGGGGGGGGGGGGGGGGGGGGGGGGGGGGGGGGGGGGGGGGGGGGGGGGGGGGGGGGGGGGGGGGGGGGGGGGGGGGGGGGGGGGGGGGGGGGGGGGGGGGGGGGGGGGGGGGGGGGGGGGGGGGGGGGGGGGGGGGGGGGGGGGGGGGGGGGGGGGGGGGGGGGGGGGGGGGGGGGGGGGGGGGGGGGGGGGGGGGGGGGGGGGGGGGGGGGGGGGGGGGGGGGGGGGGGGGGGGGGGGGGGGGGGGGGGGGGGGGGGGGGGGGGTGGGGGGGGGGGGGGGGGGGGTGGGGGGGGGGGGGGGGGGGGGGGGGGGGGGGGGGGGGGGGGGGGGGGGGGGGGGGGGGGGGGGGGGGGGGGGGGGGGGGGGGGGGGGGGGGGGGGGGGGGGGGGGGGGGGGGGGGGGGGTGGGGGGGGGGGGGGGGGGGGGGGGGGGGGGGGGGGGGGGGGGGGGGGGGGGGGGGGGGGGGGGGGGGGGGGGGGGGGGGGGGGGGGGGGGGGGGGGGGGGGGGGGGGGGGGGGGGGGGGGGGGGGGGGGGGGGGTGGGGGGGGGGGGGGGGGGGGGGGGGGGGGGGGGGGGGGGGGGGGGGGGGGGGGGGGGGGGGGGGGGGGGGGGGGGGGGGGGGGGGGGGGGGGGGGGGGGGGGGGGGGGGGGGGGGGGGGGGGGGGGGGGGGGGGGGGGGGGGGGGGGGGGGGGGGGGGGGGGGGGGGGGGGGGGGGGGGGGGGGGGGGGGGGGGGGGGGGGGGGGGGGGGGGGGGGGGGGGGGGGGGGGGGGGGGGGGGGGGGGGGGGGGGGGGGGGGGGGGGGGGGGGGGGGGGGGGGGGGGGGGGGGGGGGGGGGGGGGGGGGGGGGGGGGGGGGGGGGGGGGGGGGGGGGGGGGGGGGGGGGGGGGGGGGGGGGGGGGGGGGGGGGGGGGGGGGGGGGGGGGGGGGGGGGGGGGGGGGGGGGGGGGGGGGGGGGGGGGGGGGGGGGGGGGGGGGGGGGGGGGGGGGGGGGGGGGGGGGGGGGGGGGGGGGGGGGGGGGGGGGGGGGGGGGGGGGGGGGGGGGGGGGGGGGGGGGGGGGGGGGGGGGGGGGGGGGGGGGGGGGGGGGGGGGGGGGGGGGGGGGGGGGGGGGGGGGGGGGGGGGGGGGGGGGGGGGGGGGGGGGGGGGGGGGGGGGGGGGGGGGGGGGGGGGGGGGGGGGGGGGGGGGGGGGGGGGGGGGGGGGGGGGGGGGGGGGGGGGGGGGGGGGGGGGGGGGGGGGGGGGGGGGGGGGGGGGGGGGGGGGGGGGGGGGGGGGGGGGGGGGGGGGGGGGGGGGGGGGGGGGGGGGGGGGGGGGGGGGGGGGGGGGGGGGGGGGGGGGGGGGGGGGGGGGGGGGGGGGGGGGGGGGGGGGGGGGGGGGGGGGGGGGGGGGGGGGGGGGGGGGGGGGGGGGGGGGGGGGGGGGGGGGGGGGGGGGGGGGGGGGGGGGGGGGGGGGGGGGGGGGGGGGGGGGGGGGGGGGGGGGGGGGGGGGGGGGGGGGGGGGGGGGGGGGGGGGGGGGGGGGGGGGGGGGGGGGGGGGGGGGGGGGGGGGGGGGGGGGGGGGGGGGGGGGGGGGGGGGGGGGGGGGGGGGGGGGGGGGGGGGGGGGGGGGGGGGGGGGGGGGGGGGGGGGGGGGGGGGGGGGGGGGGGGGGGGGGGGGGGGGGGGGGGGGGGGGGGGGGGGGGGGGGGGGGGGGGGGGGGGGGGGGGGGGGGGGGGGGGGGGGGGGGGGGGGGGGGGGGGGGGGGGGGGGGGGGGGGGGGGGGGGGGGGGGGGGGGGGGGGGGGGGGGGGGGGGGGGGGGGGGGGGGGGGGGGGGGGGGGGGGGGGGGGGGGGGGGGGGGGGGGGGGGGGGGGGGGGGGGGGGGGGGGGGGGGGGGGGGGGGGGGGGGGGGGGGGGGGGGGGGGGGGGGGTGGGGGGGGGGGGGGGGGGGGGGGGGGGGGGGGGGGGGGGGGGGGGGGGGGGGGGGGGGGGGGGGGGGGGGGGGGGGGGGGGGGGGGGGGGGGGGGGGGGGGGGGGGGGGGGGGGGGGGGGGGGGGGGGTGGG